>VUYV01000010.1:4634734-4722132 GCA_008711295.1 Anarhynchus alexandrinus | reverse complement strand
CTCCTCCTCCTCCTCCTCCGCGGCGGCGGCGGGCAGATGCGGCGGATCCTAGGGCGGCTCTCGCCCGCAGCGGGCTCCCGTCCCCCCGCCGCCCCCATGGACGGCAGCGGGGGCAGCAGGCGCGCGTAGCTCGTACAGTCCCGCCGCGGCCGGTCCCGGTCCCGGTCCCGGTCCTGTCCCCTCCCCCAGCACCCTCCCCGCCGGCAGCCCGCACCGCGCTGCCGCAGCCGGGGATGCTGCCTCCCTCTCCCGCGCTCCTCCGTTTCCCTCTCCCCGCGTAAATATCACACCCAACCCCCCGGTGTCCCACGCGTGTTGGCGGCGGGGGCCCGGCTGGCGGCGGCGCCGGGCGGCGGGGACCGGCTGGCCGCCCGGTCTGCCACCTGCTCCCTGCGGCTCCGGGTCCCCTCGGGGGCTGCGGGAGCGTCGCCGCTGCGGGCTGGTCCCTCCTGCCGGGATGGGGTTTGGGGGTGCGCTCCCTGGTTCTGTCGCGACGAGCCTTCCTCACTGCTAGGAGCCCTGGGCGGGGGGGGTGGGGGGGGGATGTTGCAGTTGGACTCCCAAACATTTGTTTCAGGGTAGGACTTTAGCAATATCAATCTTGGAGTTATTTTCTTTCAGCTGAATTTAATTTAAACTGACTCAGCGGTTGTAAGAAGCTCAGGGAAAAATGTCAGTTTGGGGATTGTTTTCTTTACCTTGGGTTTAAAGACCTCTCTGTATATTCGGTAATGATTTCTTTTTGTAAACTAATTTTGTTGTGCTTTATTTACTCCTAGAATTTAATAGTCCTCCAAGACAGACAGGCTTGTTAGAGGCTGAAATAATCAGCTCTGAGGCACAGACAGTGCCTTTGGTTGTAACAGGTGCACTGTGCATATTCTTATGAACAATGAAATGGTTTCAGCATTCAGGTTTATTTGTATGCTCTGCGTTTCTGTGACTCTGAAGAAATTGTCATGCTATGTTATGTCAAAGATGCGCTTACAGCACAAGCGTGTCCGTAGTACCTAATTAACAGGACATGGGAGCAGCTGCACAGACCCCGTCAGTGATGGCTTTAATACCCAGGGTATTCCTGGGTGACACTGTATAGCTTGGGGTGTTTTGGTGGCTTGTATGAGGACCGACACTGGGCACTGATCCTTTAGTGATGCTCTGGCACAGCATGAAACACCAGGAGATGAGGGGGGGAAAACAGAAGTGCAGAGGAAGAACCATTTGTGTCCAGATTCTATTCTCTAGACTTCATGGTCCTTTAATAGAGTTCCCTGCCCCTGTGTTTTCCAGGTAGGGTGGCAGTGGTGGCACGTCTCATGATGCTACTGAAACCTAAAATACTGACACTTATGTTCCACAGAAGAAATTTCCTGGGCAGGTATTTCATAGATTAAAAGATTGTTATTGTTTTATTAGCTTCATGGGCTCCTTATTTTAGGCAAAAATCCAGAGGGACGCCAACTGACTTAATGGGAGTCATTCTGGAGTTAGAGCTGTAGATCAGAAGGAAATTAGACTGGAATTTAATTATTGCTCTCGAGCAATATAGCGCAAAATGTGTATTCCAGCAGTCCTTACCCGGGTTCAGCTTCTGCTGTGGGATACCTGTGCTCTGTGGTGCAGCCAATGGCACCTCCTGCCTGGAGATGTCTCTGCCCTCCTTAGATCTCATTTATTTTGTTAGGGATGGGATAAGGAGTGGACTGTATGAATAGGATGGGGAAGGATGACTGGGTAAAGGCATGAGGATGGGGAGTGCATTTGTTTGTTACCCTCCAGCTCGTTATAGATTACAAAGAAATGGTAGAGCAAAGGAGGAGTCAAGGCTCTAGCCAGGGGAAGGTGTCTGGCAATGAAGGTCTGTTAGAACTGTTCTCCTGGGTGATATTAGTGAAGGCACAGAACAAAGCGAAGGCACCAGAGATGTCCAAGAGGTCTTAGCTTGTTGTCAGAGATGCTCTCAGACTGCATAGACTTGGAGTTATGCTTTGTAGCTTGACTCATCATGAGAGACAGTGCTGCTTCCTCCTGGAAAAAGATGGGAAAGAAAGTCATGGTGGTGTGTTCTGGGGCATTCAGCCCTCTCCGGAGGGTTCCCCCAGTGGTGGGGCCTGCCAGCTCATGCTAATGAGTTGCAGTAACAGTGAACTTTGTGTTGTTCTGTAGTACCTACAAACCTTGGGACAGCAAAGTGTCTTGCAAAGGAGGTGGAGAAACAAAACCAGCATTTCTACTGCTGTGTTAACTTCCCTTGGACTTCTTACAACCTCACCCAGCAATGTGATTCCATCCCTCGTGATTCTTGGTTGACGGCACGTGAAGGTAGGAGTATGCTTCTGCCTCCTCTGAGGCACGGCATTTTGTATAGTTCTAATTCAGCCAACCAAGGAAGATAATTACCTTGTTAACCCTTTGTAAGGTGCAACTGATACAGCTCCCTCTGGTTTATTAAGTTAAAAGTGGTATGTACTGTTAAAATACAGCACACCTCACAAAAAGACATTAGTTGAGAAGACGTTTCTATTATACTATCAAGTCAGCTTCACCTAATGATGTTCAGTTGAAAGGATTTAAAGTGTTATTTAATCAAATTTGGGGACAATAACCTTAAAGGATTCCTTAAAAATCCTTAGAAATAATTAGCAGCCTTATTTAGCATCTTGGGCGATTTACGCTGTTGAGAGAATGATTTGTCCTTTTCACATCACTGGCAAAGCGTGATGTTGCTGTGAGTAAGCTGGATAGTGTTTACGGATCTGCTGAAGCAATCAAGCTCTGGATGGTGGTCCGTTAATTGCCTGAGGCTTTTCGCGCTGTACATGCTTGTTTTAACAGAGTTTTGAAAATCATCTCTGGAAGCCAGTTATTTGTTCATGCTGCAGATGCTGATCTGGTCAGGGATATGTCCACGCGACAGTCAGGGATGTAGCTCAAAGTGCTCAGCTCTGCAGGAGTGTGGCTGTGACCACGTGGACCTCGGCGCACCCTGATGCTGCAGGTACCCGCTCTTTGTGCGGAGCTCACCTGTGCAAAAGGAGCGCTTTGTCCTCACTCCGCTGACTTGATGCACTTGCAAGAAACTGATCAAGGTGGTTCTGAACATCCTGGCCAGCGAGAGTAGGACGCTCATTTCCCCAAGCCATTAGCTAGTCCAGGAGTTCAGCAGGATGTAAAAACAAGTTAGATGTTTCAGATAGCTAAAATGAGCGAGAGCAGTGTGTGCTTAAAATGAACAAGGCTTTAAGGGAGAGTCTGAAGCCTTTTGCTTAGCGCTTAAGTTGCTCTCTGATGCAGAGTTGGGAGAAGATGCTTTCTAGGTGCTGCTGATGGCTGCTGCAAAGCACGTGGAGTTTGTGAGGTCTGAGTGGCGGTGTCTGTCTGCTGAGGAAGATCTCTCACAGCAGACAGTTAATAAATGAAGGAAATAATAGTAGCAAGTGAAGTCATAATCACAAGTTTAAATCTGTGTGATGTGTTCCTTCGTAAACTTTTATTTATTCTTTTTTCTCATTGCCTTGCTCAAGGTCTGCTCTGCCTTTGGAATAGTAGTTCAAATACTCTGGGGTGCTTCTTTCTAATAGCATCACGTTGGTTATGTTAGAAGTGTTTTGTTTAAGCAAACTTGCTCCAGGTACTTTTCCCACCTGCAGGTTTCTTCAGGGATGCAGAAGCTTAGCAGGTGTGTAGCGAAGGCCTTTCCTCTGCCGGTCAAATGTTTGCTCATGTCCTAAATATAACTTCTGGGAATTTGTGTTTGTTTTGGAGCTGGGGAACACTTTTCTCTTTTACCCTCTTTATAGATTCAGAGGATTTAAGCATATGATTAACATTAAACATGTGAATATTCTCCCCGGACTCATTTTTTGGATCAAAGGCAGAGTGCTCAGTATGTTGAGAGGATGGAGCCCACAACCACTAAATGCCGGGAGACGATCTGCTGCTACGCTTGTCTAAAAAGAGTATATGATATGAGTGCTTTGGATTTATATATGTCTGTGCCCCAAATCCCTCTGCTAACTGCTGTCTTGATGTTCCTTATCTACAAAGTGCTTACAAGCATTAACAAACCTTTGTGGTGCTGCTGAGACATGTTGTTATCCCCATTTTCCAGAAGGAGATGCTGAGAGTGTTTGGTGATCTGCTGAGACCACTGTAGGTGATGGACAAAGCTGGGCATTGAACTAGCAGCCTGTAATTCTCAGCCCCGTACGGCAAGGGCAGCAGCACAGCGTTCTGCCAGGATTTGGTTAAACACAGCCATCTTTCAGGGGATCAGAATGCTCCCCAGACTTCCATCCCAGCACAAAGGCTTCTCATATCATTTACCGGACCAAACTCCAATTGAAAATATGGTCTGTCTGCAGGAGTGAGCGCTGGCCTGTTCAGGGAAGGGATCTCAGAGAAAATTTTGTATCTGTCCTGGCTCTCAGTCTTGCTGGATGTCGCAAGGAGAGCTGCTGTGTCAAGACTCCCGTAACCTGAATGGTTGCAGCTTAGAGAAAGAGGGATTTTTCCATCTTCTTTCCCCTAAGTGCAGCAAGTCTTGATTTCTTGCTGATTTAAAAATACTCAGAATGCCTCTACAGAGCAGAGAGCCTGAGCCCGTGCATATAAATATAGACGCACTAGGTGTGTGTATGCCTGTGAGCTGGCAAATGAATCAGTTTCTAAATCTGAAGCTTGTGTCGTGTCACTTTTGGCTCTGAGTTCGTTTGTTTGGTTTTGTTTTTTTTTCTTCCTGGTTTTATTGTGCTTCGTTTCCTTAAGTTAGAAAAATCTCTCAAAAGAGAACGGGCAAACTTCAAACGAGGAGGAGTGTGCCTGCGCTCGTGCAGGGCAGTGGGGAGGTGACGCTGGCGCCTGCCTCCCTCTGCCCTTTGTCGGTGAGACCCTCCTGGACCCCCGTGGGATGCCGGGGTCCTGGGAAGCTGCAGTGGCCAGGCAGGCTCGTGCTGGATCCCATAACCATAACCATGACAAAGGCAAGCTTTTGTGTGTTTTGAAGTTTTCCTTTAGGAAACAGCATTCATCAAAATCCAATGTTTTGTAATATAAGGCAAGTGACAAATTTGCAGCAATTCTCAGGTTCCCCGCAGGACAGCCATCTGGTGTACCTGTGCGTACAAACGTGTGAGGGACAGACAAGCCCTAATTGGGAATTTACTATGTTTATGTGCTTTGTGAATGAACCACAACCATCCTGAGCTTTTACATGTATATAATGACATCTTTCCCTCTTTCCTTTTATCCTCTGTAGAGAACCTGTGTTCTTCTGAACTAATGCTCCTTTCCATAAATGACCCAATCAGCCTTCATCACTGCTCGTTAGATCAGAAACTTCATTAGTTAATAGCAGTGCTGTTCTTCCTTTTTGTCCCTACTACAGCTAAGCTCATGGCATTTACAGACAGACTTGTTAGTCATTAATATTCTTTGTATTCTTCATCTTTGGCTTCAGAAAAGAAGGCCTTTTATCTTCTGCCTTGCTTTGTTTTTTAGAAGAAGCCAAGTTTGACTGGAGGAAAAAAGAACCCAAAAAAACATTTCTCTCCTGCTTTCTTATAAGCTTCCCTGCTGACTTTGTACTTTCAGAGTAGACAAACATTGACTTTGTTTCCACAGAATATAGCTGTTTTATTTTTTTCTTGGTTTACCATTTTGGTTATGCCTCAGCATCTTGACAGGACAGGATTAATTAGCAGCGACCGTCTATTTTGCTGAAGTTCTCATTCTTTCCACAATTTTTCTATGAGGTTTATTGTACCTGAAATCCAGCTGGTGTAGAGAGAACATAAGCATGTGTCTAAACATAGAGAAATGGTGAAGTGTTTCCCTGGTTTGGAGCCGAGAAGATTACTGCGATTGGTCTGTTGATTCTTGCTTTTTTCTTTAAAAGAAATCAAAACGCTGATACTCAGGAATGTGTTTTAACTCTGCTTATCTGCGACGAAATGTGCACGAGCAAGTAGAACAAATAAAGCATATTCCTCAGCTGGGGAAGGCTTTCTTTTCACCACTAAATGCTCACTGCTACTAAGTGGTCAAGTCCGGAGCCTTTGCTGATCTGCAATGCCAACTAAAAGAAAGATATAGAGGCATTTGATCTCTGTGATCATATGGAATCTCACAGCTCGATTCCGAAGAGCAGGACCAAAAGCAAAAAAACTTCTGGCCTAGGCTATGTGTTTTGGTATAAAAATCACNAAAAGCAAAAAAACTTCTGGCCTAGGCTATAAAAATCATTTGAGGTTTGTTAAATGCTTTTTTTGAATGTGCAAGTAGTTCATATCCATTCTGCTCAGGTTTCCTCACTCCTCGCTCTGATGCAGTGCATATCACAGTGTGATCATTAAGTGTGATTACCACTTTTTTGACCTATTTAAAAGTCTCTGGCTGTGAAATTCCAAAGATTCTAATTTAAGCTATAAAACAGATTATTAATGTGTCGTCGCTTACACATTTCATGGCTCATTTCCTGATTACAGCAATTTTGAACGTGTACATATAGTCTGTTCCAATGGATGTGTATAAACATCGTATACCATGCACAGCCTGGTCGTCTGGGCTTGGAGCTCCCATTCCACAGATCTTTCACAAATCAAAGCAGATAGAAGAGAAAGCCACAAGTGTGGGAAGCTGCAACGTTCCACGTGGGTGCTGGCAGAAGGCCTGATGCTCTCTGCAAGGCTGGAGCTCAGGAGAGGGTATGGGAGTGAGGATCAAGAAGGGGTACAGGAGTTGGGCAAGCGAAGAGACTTCAGGCAAAGAACATCTTCACGCAATCCTTATTTTCCCTGCGGACGGGAAGAGGTGCCTTCTGATAGCCTCAGGGCTCAGTGGCCATCCCTGGGTTGCTGCCAGGGGACTTCAGGTGCACCGAAGTGGGGCGCAGGCAAGGTGCTAGGTGTACTCAGTGGGTCTGTGGAGGACAAAGATGGCTGCTGAGATCATCCAGTCTTTTCCAGCACTTCATTCCAATCTGTCATCTTGTTCATAGAACTGAAACTGCAAAGCTTCTTTATCAGTGTGCCCAGAAAGGAGTTTGGGGTTATAGTCACATGGGTCACTTACGATTCGGCCGTTAGGATACCACAGTATGAAATAATTCACCAGTGTTACAGGTGCGACTGCAAACAGTGGATCCAATAGAGAAATTCAGTTTGAAAGATCAAGAGCATGTGAAAGTGTTGTATAAATTATCCCGTGACCCAGTCACTGCGTGAGGCCCGAATCAGCAAAGCACTTCTGTGCACACTTATATTGAGGCTACTCCTGGTGAGGACGTGAAGAAAAGCCTACATCTCACTAAGCTTCATACAATTAGTTGCGTGCTGAAAAGTGCATCTGGAGGTTTCTTACTGAGCTGGGAGCATGCTGAAAGCTAAGTGTGGGGCTGGCTGAGTATGGTGCCGTGTTCCAGAGGGGCTGACCCTGCAGTCCTGGTGTCCGTGGTTCCGGCTTTCACATCTTTCAGAAAGCAGCATCCCTTGGCTTTAGGTATGAAGCCTTAAAATTTTTGTGTTGACTCTCCACTTACAGACTGGGTGTGCTTTTTACCTGAGTAGCAGCTCGTTCCCATTCTGTTCCTGCAATCTAACAGCTGGAGCTGCTGCAAATCCAGTGGTTTTAATAGTTGGAGATGTTTGGGGGTCTCTAACACACCCCCCCTGTCACCTGGTTGCAGACACAGTGGGGTCCTCTGTGTTTCTGTCAAAGGTCGAGGTGAGGCTCAATGCCTATTGGCAGAAAAAGGAAGGGAGTGGGGGGGGAAAGGAAAAGTGAAAGACAGGTGAAGGAGTTAATGTGGCTTATTGACTTATCCTTTTGGGTCATGGCACATGGTCAGAGTCCTGACCTGACAGGATCAAGTAGCGCTGTGCTTGAAGTTGTTTTTGTTTGGGGTGGTTGTTTTGCATTTTGTTTTGTTTGCTTGTTTTAAATGTTTGTCATTTTAATAATGGTTACCACATCAGTGACATCCAACACAACCAACTCGGGAAGCAAGCAAGGTTTGGAAGATCATGGCTTGAATGCTCGTTACTTTGCTCTCTTTAAAATACATTGTCATGACAAATTGACGTGTATATTAAACATGTAATCTTGCAGATGCTTTAAGTAGTTGAATAATTTGGGGCATGTGAGCAGTGCTTCAGAAGTCAGTAGGGACAGTCTCTGAGCCCGGGCATTTGCAGATGAAGGCCATGGGCTGTTAGCTATTTAGGGAAGAGACCTTTTCTTAATGCCGTGTCGAGTGCTTGGCTGTCAGATTTGGATGTCTGCCTCCACATGACGTCAGCAGTGATTTTATACAAGTTTGGGATGCAGGATGAAAGCAAGGTGAGATGGGACCCTTCTCTTTCAGGACATGGGGGAGAACTTCAGCATAGCTGAACCATTTGTGCCTCGGACACACCACACGCGAGAGGTGTGAACCAGACAACAGGCCATGATGTTTGTCCCTGCTAAGAAGCAATGTCCCCTGGCATTTTCTATCCTACTCCCAGGAGAGGAGATGGAGGGAGAGGTGCAATTAGTGCTCCCCGTCTCCGAGCACCGCTGGAGGACGAGGTTAGCAGCCTCTCTCGTGGCTGCCGCTGTGCCAAGTGCTGGAGGAGACATTTCTGCTCCTCTCAGCCTCCGTGGAGGCTGCTGGCACGAGCCGTGTATACTCATTCTGTGCATCAGGGACAGGATTTGTGCTTTTGTTCCTGGCGTGTGCTTATGTTAAACAGCATTTCAGATGTTCAGCGTGTATTGTTTTAAAGCATCTATAATACAAACTTTATAAAGTCAGAGTCGCTGCCATTTGATACTCTGCTGGAGATGATGGGGGTCCTTTGGATCCTTCTGCCTGCCTCCCAAGTGCAAATTTGGTTGTGAGGCTGGCTGAGCCCTGGTAGAAGATATCATTACGTAGTGTACACAGCTGGGAGAGCATCAGCTTGTCGTTTGCAGTTGTCTTATTTCTTAATGTGGTGTAGTAAATTATAAATGTACACAAACATCTATGGAGTGTTTCATTCATGAGCTGCCAGACTGCAGTGTGCGTTTGGAAATTGCTGTTTTGGGGGTTGTTTTTGTTTCCTAGGATAACTTCATAAACTGATACTAGGCATTTCTTAAAAATAAACAGATCACATGTGTCCATTAGTGATTCTGATAATAAAAACTTGGTCTTTTTTTCATTCCATGAAAGACTTTCTATGCAACAACCTTTTTGTTCTTTATGGTACAGTTATTAGCTGTTATTCGGCCGTTTCAGGAAGGTCATTATTTGCGACTTGGTGTGCTGTGGGGCTTGTAAGAGTCTGCCACACCATCATGTAGGCAAACAGAAATATTTGAGAGTATAGATTGTTAGGAAAATGTGCAAGAGGTTTGTATAAATAGGGACAGTTACATTTAAATTCCTCTCTGGGCATTGCTTGTGTGCCTCTCTCTTCTGGGGTATGGCTGTGCTAACAGCTATCCAGTTTGTGTATTAAAGCGAGTATCTTCCGAAGCGGAACCACAAATGACAGCAGAATTATGATTAAAGGGCAGTCAGTACTGGTGGTGAGCCCAGCATAAAATACAAGTCTGGCTGTGGTTAGGAGAATGCGCCCATCTAATAAGCAGCTTAACTTGGTGTATTACTGTGAAATAAAGAAGCATGAAAGATGTGATGTGAATAGTAGGCTGGATTTCTCTGTCACTTCGTATTTGTGTTCCTGGAGCCGTCCTGGCTTCGCCAGGGTTACTTCTGAGTTACACTCAAGTGAATGAGAGGTGGATTTCCACTTCTCAACACTTTTTTTTTTTTTTAAATTTGGAAACAGCAGTATAATTGAAATTCTCTGTTGTAGCTCTAGATTTAGATTTGGAATTTTCATATCGGATAAAATGCGGCCAGTAAGGCTAATTGGTCTAAATGTTTTATTTTTCCTGATCAGATGCTGACTGCTACAACTTCATTCAACTCCATTAAAGAAAATAGGTGCTGTTCCTTTCTCATTAATGGGAGTTGGATTGGACTATTAAAGGCCAATTTCAGCAGAGATATTAGCAAATAGTAAGGCTTGATCCACAGTCAATTGCATTGCAGTCAATATATCAGCAATTGCTATCTACACAGTAGAAGCTCTAGTAGGGCTTTGAGTGTCTTTGAGATTGAGAGCGCTTGTCTTGAGTATCGCTTCTTTAAGTTTTCTGAAATCAGTTAAATTGAGATAAATTCAGTCACTTGTTCATGTCCATTGGAGTTGCTCAAAATTTATGTTCTTCGCTGAGAATAGACTGTGGCCTGCTGCGCTTGGGCAGGGGAAATCAGGAGCTTTTCCCCATGGGCTATAAATAGCCTGCAGAATGTTTGTATTCTAAAGGAGGTGTTCAGCCAACCACTGAAACAGTATTTCCAAACTGCTTTAAATCACTTCCTAATCGCTTCTGTTACGGATAGCCAGGTTTTACTTTTTGTAGGCTTTTACATGCATGAAGTTTCCTTTTAAGATTGTTGTGTCTCTCTCGCCTCCCCTCCCGGCGGGATTCTTCTCCTTTACAAGCCAAGTCCAAATATCTCAGTGGTATGTTGTGGAAAGAAAAGCCTATTGTATAAGGCTGTGTGTGTGCATGTTTCAGTACGACGCACAAGAAATCTGAGGTTCTGTCTCGCACACCTCCTATCTTGATGTTTTGACAAGCCCCATTTAAAAACTCTTATGGCAAGTGATTTTTATGAGCACGTGTGGAGAGGAATGTGCAAAGTGCTTGAGATGGTAGGCACTGGGAAGATGCATGACAACTGCTTTGTGTAAGATGATCTGTGTTGTGAGGAACAAATGGTGCATTGAGATGACAAATGGAGCAGTGGAGGTGCAGCTGGGCTGCATGGGCTGTTCGATAGCGGAGGTACTGCTGAGTGGCTCGATGAGAGTCTTCTGCAGTGCTAAGAATAATAAAAACGCTTTTGCTCTCAGCAGATGAAAGGATTTTGTATGCTGGTCAATATAAACCATTTCCTTTTAGGTTTGAGCTTTCTTATAAATTAATGTTATCATTCCCCTTGATTTAATTAAATCAGGTTCCAGGGTCTTGATTTGCAGAGTTTTCTGGTAGGGGTTTCATAGCTAGAAGATTTTTAGGCAAATAAATAGCCTCTATATTCTTGTGTGCTGGGTGGGGTGTCTGGCGATAATTAGTGCATTTATCAAGGCGTCCTTCCATGTTAGAGACAGGCTGTTATCCACTTTTGATAGACGGAAACAGAGGGACAGTGAGATTATGGGACTTGTCTAGAGGCCTCTGTGGGATGTAGCTAGCACAAGAGTTAATTGCTGGCACCCTAAAAGCCAGACCGGTCCCCCACGTCTCGCATTGCTCTTCCTTTGGGCTATCTTGTGCCTTTGCCTTTCCTCGGAAGGGCAAACAAATACAGCACAAATCTGCACTGTTTTCTGCACCAGGCTGTCAAAGGCAGGCAGGGAAGGGGGAGGGTGCTGACTGGTCCCATCAGCACCCTGGGGCGCTTTGTGGTCCGGGGAGCAGAGGCCGTTCACTTTCAAAGGGGAAATAAAGAGATCTGCTCCCCATCTTTCATCATGGAGACTGCAGAAAGTCTCCCTCGGTGCTGACCTTCCTCTGGAGCTTCAAGACAAATCTTAGTCCTCTATTGCAGAGGTTTGGGAAAGCCAGCGAGTGTGTGCGTACAAATGGTTTTCCAGCATCTGAATTCCAGCACAGTGAGGAACCCGGTGTTCGTTCCCATCGAGGTACAGTTTGCACGCTGCCTGGGGACCCAGGGAGCTTGCACTGATGTCATTTGGAAATTTGCATCTGGACTGAAGGCAGGAGCCAGCCAGGGGTGTCCCAGAGGGATGGAGAGGGGGAATCAACCCAAAAATTGTAGGGGAATTAGTGAAAACAGACTGTTTCAAAGTAGCAGGTCTTGCTCTTAAACCACCTCCCAGTGGAAGGGTGTTTGGGAGAGCGTCACTTGGGTCTTTCACATGGCTCTGGCTGAAGTCCCCACAGTGATTTGGAGCTGAGAAGGGGAATGGGTTTGCCCAATTTCTTTCCCAGTTACTCCAGGTAGTTTCTGATTTCCGCAGCTCCAGAGCCATGAACGTGGACAGGACACTGCACCTACCTGGCTGATTCAATGGGAAAACACCCCTGCCCACGCTTGGGGCTGAAGTCCCAATCAGCAGATCCGGGCTGGGTCGGGCTGGAGCAGTTGTCCTGCGCATGTGATGGCCTCTTCTCCTTCTGCAACTGCAAAGTAAACGCTGTGTGTCCAAGGCACAGCTCAGCCCGCAGTTCCACGTATTGGTTCTTGACAGCAAGGAGTGAGGCTGAGGTCCTCCTTTATCAATAGGCCAGCTTTAAAAAACAAAACCCAAAACCTAACAGCTTTTACCTTGGCTTATCTCCTTGTGGTGAACAAGCACTATTTGATTCACAAGAGTGTTAGTAGGTCTCTCTGGGTTCTGTGAATGCTTCAGATAATGAAAAGTTTGTTCCTGGTAGAGTAGAAGGTGGCTGTGTTCATGACTAGCAACAGAAGAGATCTTTTTGCGACGATATGTGCTAATATGAAATGTCTGTAGAAATGCAAACAGTCTTTAGTCTGGAATATTCTAAAACAAATGCAGAATACCAGAAAACAGATAAGAAAAGAGGAGGAAAAAAAAAAAATAAGTAGTTTGATGAAGAGTCACCTTGGCATGGCCTTCAAAGGGTGTTACAGCTGTCAGCAAGCAAAGCACAAGTGCAAAGACTTGAGGTTTTGGTATCTTACCAGCTTGGGCTGAGAGTGCTGAAGCGATCCTCACCATTGGCACTGTGGGGAGCCGGTGCTGGTTGCTTGGCTTTCCACATGGTGAGACAACGTGTGCTAGCATCACATTGCTCTGATCAGTTTTGGTTTCTCTCGCTTGAGTTTGAACGTGTGTTGGCCTTCCTCAGTAGGTCAAGAAGGAATTAATGCCGCATTCTACTTAGTTGTTTGTCAACAGCTAAAATCATGACAAAACTGCTTCATATCAATTAGTAAAGCAGCAATTAGGAAGACTTAATTAGACTCAAGATATCCAAAATCTTACTGTTTCCTGGGTGTGGGAATGCTCTAGCAGACCAGTGTGTGCAGCTAACTTTGCTTAGTGTTAGCCCTGCACTGATGAGCAGAATCACTGGTTTCCTCATTTAGAAGTATTTGACCTTAAGATAGGAAAGTGTATCAAGGAGGTGACTTTTAAATGACGGAAAGTTGTTTTTCAAGACTCAGTTAATATCTAGATTTTATTTCTATGTATCTTTAGCTCATTCTTATTTCTACTAATTACTGTGTCAAGTAACTAGTTTAGCAAGACCAGCTCTAAAGATGAACGACAGTAAAGTCTTATGAAGAACAGAACGTTGTTTTCCTACAACGGGGCCAGAGGAATTTGTACCCATGAGTTATATTTGCAAACCCTGACCCTCCTGCCATTGGTATTTTTTTCATAAAAACAAAGATGCTGTCAGCGCAAGTCGCTGTTTCACCAAAAGGGTCGTTTACCTTTCATAAAAAATAATAAAAAGCTGTATAAATATTCTCCATATGCTGCTACTGGCTTGTATTAGTGAAATATGTCAGTGTTTGTGGCGTATGCAGCCCCACGTTTTATGACACCACTTGAAAAATGCGAGACATTCATATGAATTATTTGGAAGATGGTGACAAGACTATTTGATATAGCTGTGTCTTAAAGAGAGCATTTTCAAGCATACAGTGGAGAGAGAGAAAGATGCATGACCAAGTATCGCCAGCGCTGGGGTGGCAGACTTCAGCCCACGTGATACTGAAAAGATGACTGTGGGCCTTTCCAGTTTGCTGGATTTGTTTTTTCCAGTGTGACCTGTGGGACCGAGTGCTTATAGGGACCAAGCAGATGGCTATGGAGATCTTTTCTGCATGGCTTCCACAGACTGGAAAGCAGGTTTTTCGACAGCTTATGTAGTATCGGGTCTCTACCGTACCTTGCTATTTCCCATCCATGGCTTTACTGGAGCTTCTTGACTATCTGCACGTTGCCAAGACTTCGTGTGGAGCCCAGGAGTAGAAGTGTAGACACAGAAGAATCTGAGAAAGATTGCCTTTCACCTCTTAAGCAACTCAGACTTTCACCTGACAGTGTTGGCTACAGCAAAGTGAACCCTTGCACACCTGGTGCCTCACACACCTGAATGGAGCCTCTTGTGTTGGTGCCCAGAGCTGGGTTTTTCTGAGCCAGAAGAGCGAGAGTGATCGGGGGCGAGCTGGGTTTGGATTTGGGTCAGGACAGTATGCGGTGGGTGACTGAGGAGAAGGTTGCTGCAGCCGCCCTTTCCTCTGAAGCAGTTGCGCTATGCCTTCCCCATCCGATACAATGACAGGGAGGATTGATAGTAAAGAGCAAGGAAGCAGCAGCTTCTGCCTGCGCCTTTTTATGGCTATATCTAGTCCCTGAGCCTTCGCTCTATTATCTCCTTAAATCTGTGCGCCTGACAATTTTGCTTTAGCAGAGTTTTACTGTGTTAAAGTATTACTGTCCTGGGTCACACTATTACAGTATAACTGTCCTGGGTTGGAAAAGAAAAGCGTGCGCTTGCAAGCCTGCCGCAGGCTCCCTGGGAGGGTTTGGGATCATTCTCCCAACGTGCAACTGCCTGCTTCAGTTCTCCCTTTTCACATAGCTCTTTTTTTGAAGAGCGAACTATTGCAGGGAGAAGTTGCTGTATGCAAATTTGAGATGAAACCTTTGGTCTTTCCAACATTGTCTATTTGCATTGCCCAAAAAACGGTTGCGGTTTCCCAGCTTTGGACTCTGGCAATGGAAGCGCCCCGGCTGAGGGCTGGGACTGTCGGTGCGTTGCGCGGTGTCTCCAGGTACAGCATTTACGAACCAGCGGGTGATGGGATTGACAAAACCCGTGGGCAGATGATTTGTACTGCAGGCAGCAGCACAAAGTGGGGGCTCTTTTGGTTAATGAATATTGAACTTCTCCTGTCGAACAGCAAGTCGTATGCTGCTCTGCAAATGAGCATCTTTGTGAGAGGCTGAGCTGCAGGCAGGGGCACTGCTTGTGAGTTCATTAATCCACGTCTGGGTGACGAGCGTGCTCCAAACAGGGCTCTGCTGGTCACCCAACAGTTGGTGCCATGCAATATGACTGATTTTTTTGGTTGTTTGGTTCTGCTTATTTTCCTCTTGAAAGCCGGGAGTGCTGGATGCTTTTCTCTAGCTGCCCACATTGTATTTGGTACATGACAATATCCTCCTTTGGAAAGAATTGGTGTAATAAATTTGTGCATGCAGCAGTCCCTAAATTCAGCTCTATTTGTGGCAGGAGTTCCAAAGGGCACATATGTCTCACAAACATTGTGACTGTTGCATGAAATGGTAATTTTAATGCATGGAAGATCAGCTTCTGATTTATTTTTATTAGTGCAGATGAAAATTACTATGATGGTTCAAGTAGGGCGTAAAATAAATATCTCTAATCTCATTCCGTGAGGAATATTAACTTCAAATTCTGTATTTCTTTTCTTTCCCAAACCACTGTAAAATGCTTAGTATGTGACTTGAGTGCCTGTTTTATCATGCTTATGTAGGAAGGTTTCTCTTCTTCTTTTTTCATGCTCATAAAAGGAAAAGTGTATTTTCATTTCTGTGGTGTTCTATGCAACATACAAGTTCCAGTTCCTTTCATCAGGAAAGTCTTGGTTTTTAACCAGAGCACACAAATGTGCGTTTATCCCAATGGACGAAAGCGCATTAGGAAATGCTTTCCCAGACAGGATACTGCGGGAGGCTTCAATTAAAAACCATCCAGACTGAGAAGTCAAACAAATGCTACCAGCAAGAATACCCGGGTAGCCAGGGCTTGTGGAAGGGACTATTTCTACTCTTATTTTCCTTTTATCACCTACAGGTCAGAACCGATATGGTCCTGAAGACTCCATAGATATACAAGTAGCTTCTTGGAAGGTTGACTGTGAATTGAGGTTGTGGGGAACACCCGGGTGCTTGAGTCTCCCCAGCTATTTTGGCACAAGCTGCGGGGAGGATAAGCCCTTTGTAGACTTTCAGCCGTATCCTGCCTGTGACAGGTTAATCTGCTGCCCGTGTCCGCACCTCGGGGTGGCGGACAGCATGAAACCAGGCCTGGAAATGGAAAGTAGTGCTCCTCCCTGCTACCGTTTCAGGGGTGGCATGTTATAGGAGACCAGGGGTATGATGTGTCCCAGCTGCTATAGCGTACCTACCCGCTCTCCTGCTGCCGTACGGTCCTAGTCATTCTGTTAGCATGCAAAATCGGTGTTAACTGGTAGCACTGGCCTTGCCAAACAGATCACTGAAGAAAAGGTGATGATTCTCATAGCATGGCTCAGCATTTCTGCTCTGAGCTACCAAAACAGACGTGGGTAAGTGGAGTTGTGAATAACTAGGTGTTTTCATCCCTAGACAAGTTAGCAAAACCATGGTTCTAGGCAAGCCAGGACTTCAGATCTGCGTATGAGAAGGTGAACGCACGGTTCTGTGACGTGGTCCTGTCTCTGACTGCTGTTGTAAGAGCATCGGGCAGCAGTGATGTTTCAGGGGGGTTAACTGGTAGCCTAAATAGCGTTGTGGGAAAATAGTAAAAGGCATTCAAGAGAATCTTAAAGAATTCAAGTATCACTCAAAGTATTACTAGAAGATGCACATGTAGGTATGTGCATGCATGTGTGTAATTGGCAATGCAAAGCCTTTGAATTGGAAATCATTGGTACAGAAATGCAGTTAAGGTTTAGAATGGATTTAGTTCAAACAGCCATAGGAAAAAGTCAGGGTATTAAAGCAGTAAAAAGAGATGTTTTAAGGCTTTCACTTCTGTATATTGATTATACTGAAGGTGGAGTGTGTGCATAGTTGGGCCTTCTGGTAGGAAAGGGAAATCTAATTTGGGGAATGGGAAAAATCACTAGGAGTGCTGTAAGAAATTAATATTAATGCTTCTTTCTGAAGGTCTAGAGAAGGTTCTTGTGAGTTTTGCTCTGTGTTCCAGTAAGTTGGGGACTGTCCTCTGTGTGGGAACAGCTATGCACAGTTTAAAGGTGAAGAAACCAGTGTGGTCTAAGACTCCACAGGTATAAGGGAAGGAAGGTCATGATTTGAAAATATTTATAATGGCAAGGTATCTTACACTGCTGAAGTGACACTTCTGCTGTGAATAATTTACCATAATGAAAGTCAAGAGTTTGGCATCCTGGTGAGTTGACTTTGGCTGTTGCAGTGAGAGACCTAAGAGAGATGTTCCTGAGGAGGTAAGGTTGATGCTTATTATTCCAAAGAATAACTTGAACAGTCTTTCTGTGTTAGTAGCACATACTCTGTTTAGGATTATCAACCGCTGGCCTCAAGAATGGCCACTGAGAGTGCATGGTCAAGATGGTGTCTATCCCAAATGACTTACCTGCCTAGGAGCCCGCTGTCTGAATCGCTGGTGAGCATCCCTTCATCTGGGCTGAGAGCCCTGCTGGTGTAAAGCTTCTTGTAGACAAGGTTGTGGGAGGATTTTGGAGGAGGTAGCTTTGGGAGTGTTACAGGTTGAGCTGGGGAGAGTCCTTATGAACCACACTGGTCTTGTGACTGGTCTCTCTTCTGTCGACTTTTAGTGGCACCCCCGCAGTTTCTCAGTGGGTTGAGGGTGTTGGGCCCTGGGGACTGCGATGGAAAGCTCTCACCTCTGCGTCCTCCAGTGTGAAGTGGAAGTACGTATTCCATTTGTGGTCTCCACCACTATCTTGCATTCAAGCCATGCACTCACCCACTTGATGATAATGCCCAAGTCCACCATGGATTTCTGCATAGTGCTAAGGATGCTCATGCTGTCCTGTCCATAACCTGCATGCGGCACGGTGCCCGAATGCTTAAGCTAACTCCAGACAAACCAGCTCATGCTGTAGTTCCCTGTTTAAATAAAAGTACATCGTGGTCCCTGGGTGCTGAGACAGGCTGAGAGATGTGATGTCTGCGTGGTATAGTGCAGGGTACAGAGCCAGTGCATGACTTTATACATACACATGCCCTGAGGGTCTTATTCATAAAAGGCAGCACATCCGTCTGTCTCCTGAGCTTTTGTATAAACCAGTAGGCCTAGCTACTGTGTTTTGTTTGGCTACTAGAAGCTTAATCTTTGACTGTACTAATTTCTTTACGAGATATTCGTATATTTAAGAATTGCTTGGTGTCCACTTGCAAATACACTGCTTGTATTCCTGGATGAAGATATTCTTGGAATACTTATTTTAGTGCGAACCCTCCAGTGGGCAATCTTTTATTCCAGAGTAATGGGCCTTTGTCCAATTTAACATAATGTACTTTGGAAGTGGAAGTCTGTAGTTTGTTGTGCAGGAAATGCACTCATTTACCAAATCTCGTTAATTAACTGGCACCTATTTAAGGGAAGTTTCTTCTCTCTTGCTGTGTTTAAAACGTCATCTGTCATGAAAAGTAGCTCTGTAGCTTTTTAGAATTATCTTTGATTTTACAAGTGATTCCTTCTGCATATTAAAAGTAATTTTTCTGCTACTTCTTGTTGTGAAAAAGGGACCTCGGCTTTGAGAATTACAGTTTAACCTGCTCAGAATTGCGTGGCAGCTCTGTGCTTGCTGCCAGGAAGCTGTTACTGTGCTCAGGACAGTGCGTTTCTACCGTTTGATGTAATATTCTACGTGATGAAAAACCTGAAGTAGCTTTTTTTTCCTTTCATATGTAGCCCCCACCACTTCTGGGCGGCGCAAGATTAATCTTCTGCCTGCCAATCTACAGAGCTTTTGCCCAAACCAGAGACACCTAGCAACGCCTGCACTGCACCAACTGTCTCAGACAAAACTCATCGCTTTTCCTCGGCGTGCTTTATCGATATAACCATGCAAACGTTTCTCCTCGGCCGCCTCATCTTTGCTCCTTGCCTTGCTTCACTTTGTCATTTCCAGGTCACTTCCCTTGCCTTCGTCAGCATGTTTAGCATTGCCTTGTGAAGGCACTGCCCTCAGGAGCACCGTCATGCATACTAAATGCACGTCTGGGACCACGGCATGAAGTGGCCCATCCACTCGGGAGCAAGATACAGCCATAGGGAAGAACAGATGAGCCACAGACCTTCTGGAGGTCGGTTCTCTGCAGCTGCACAAGCATGTCCTACTGTCCTCCTGGAGTCAGGGTGCTCGGGTGGCCCTGGTACAGGTGGGTGCACTGCTTCTGCCATCCCTGGCTGCTCTGACTTGTCTTCAGCGGTGCTTCAGCCAGCCTATTTTAGTAATGTAATTATTCACATTGAGCGTAATCAATGAGCCACAGAGCAATTTACCGGTGGCTCCAATCAGTGGAATTACTCGGAAGGATCAAAATTAGCTGCTTTTTCTGAAAACGATGTTGTCACTCACACAGAAACAAGTTGAAGGAAACCCCATTCTTTATGCAGGGTATGCTGTGACTCTGAGTACCCGTTCACATAAGTCCTTGTCTTGCCGCAATGTAGGAGTAGGGGTCTGTGTATGTTTGGGAAGATGAGGGTCCCGAAGGTGTTTGTCTGCAGAAGAGTAATAACCTTACCAGAGAGATTATGAATAAAGGGCTGCAGAAGATGCTGCAGCTTGCTTTCTCTCTGCTGGCAGTACCAGTACAATGAGTGAAAGATTGTTTCAGTTGGGTTTAGCTGAGTGTCTCTCTAGGACAATGTGGACGCAGCTCAGACTGCGATAGCCACCCGAGGAAGGCAGTGGAAGCTTGTGCAATCTTCCAACTGTGAGCTGCTGTGATTGGTACCTGCTGGCACAAGCCTGGTGCCCCCGTGCAAATGGGCCACGTACCTTCAGCGCCTAACCATGAACGCACAGTGGGGAGGTGAGTCCTCTTGCCTCTCACATCTGCTCTTCCTTCCACATTACAAAAATACATGGAGGATTTCGGGGAGGGAGGAGGGATTTGGTATGAAAAATGGCACTCGTCTGTGCTTGGCAGGACTTTGGCCAAGCTTACAGCTGTACGGAGGAGGCCAAATGTGCACCCTTCATCTGAGTGTGCCTCTTGGCACAGCTGTGGGAAAGTATCGCACAGATTGCCAGCCGCGTGCTGTGATTTTTATGTGCGCATCTCTGCGTGCATTGGTTATGTACTATTCTGCAAACCTGCCTCTGTCTGCTGGCTAACCCCAAAAAACCACAACTTTGTCTCCTCTCCCACATGTGCTGGATGCCACTTGCTCACCAGGACCGTGGCTGGAAGGTTTTACCCTACCAGTGAACTGGTGCTAAAAGGAACTGTCTCTGTCCTCTTTTGCAGTTGTGCATCTCCTTCCTCTCTCTTGCCTTGGGTTTGCAGGTTTTGTGGCTGATGGGAGCGGGCTCCCTGGGCTCATCCTGTGGGCAATGTTCGGTTTTGATAAGGGGCAGAGCAGTCCTTGGAGGGTTTTTTATCTCTTGGTGTGTTAATTTCCTGCTGGATCAGCAGATCAAACAGACTCATCCCTTGTCTCCCAGTTGCTGTCTCCGTTGCAAGAGAAGCAACAGGTAGTGGTGGGAGAGCAGGATCGCTCCTTCACGCTGCGCATGGTCGCACTAGATTATGTTGAACATCCAACTCCTGTCTTACCTACTTACTGCTTACCGTGGATGGATGTGCCTGCAGATGGAAACTTCTGAGTTTTTTACATGATTATTGTTGGGTTCTGAGTTTCAAAATGCAGCCACAAATAGCTGTTTGGCTTTAGAAAGCTAAAATGTTGTGTGCATGAAGTCATTAACTTATTGTCAGACTCTTATGATGATCAGGGTAAGGGAGAATCAGATGATGGGATCCACATACTTCCACGCTTTCAGAGACCTCAGTTCCCAAGTCAGAGATTAGGTCCAAATGTTCATGGTGATCCTTCCCAAAATGCCTCATCCCAAAGGGTATAACAACCTCTTGCCCTTCTTTGGGCACTCGGCTCAAGTTCCTGAGTTTAGTTCCTGTCCCTGGGCCTCCTGTGCTGCCCTGCAAAGGTAAGGGGGGGCCAAAGTTGGAGGTATTTTGAATTGCCAAAGCCCTCTGTATTTTGTGTATTTGAAATCCAGCTGGGGAGGAAGATTTGTCCTACTCAAAGTTGCTGTTATTGTAAGGTATTGTGTTTGGAGGGTTTTCTTGCTTTATTTTTAATCCTCACGATAGCTATGTGATACAGAAAACCTAGTCCAGGACTCCTGCTGCTCAGAAAAAGTAAAGAGATATTTGAAAAACATTCAGTTGGGTCCAGTTTTTCAACTTAGTTCAGATCCCTGATTTGTGAGCCCAAAATATGTATGAGAAAGCCAAGGTGCACAAGTAACTAATGTCTCTGAGACACCCTGATGTCTTGGAGCATGTCTCTGACGTTGCCTTTTGTCTTCATTTATAAGAATAAGCATGGTAACACTGTGGTATTTGTTGGCAAAACCTAACTTCCTTATGGCAGCCTCTCTGCAGGTTTTAGGCACCAGTTCAGCAAAACACAGAACCATGTGAGCGACCCCATCTCTGCTGGATGGGATATTTACATGTTTACTTAATTTTGAGCACATGAGTAGCGTTATTGGCTGTTGCATATTGAAGCAGACGTTTAAATGATTTACTGACCTGGGGCCTACATGCAGATGTGAATAGTAAAAATGAAAATTTAGGCATCCAATCCAGATTGTGAAGCTGAAATACTTCATTTTCAAGGTAGTCTTGGGGCTTTAAACATTTTCCATTAAGATTCATGGAAGATACATGCCTTATTTCCTGTAGACTGCTTTGAAAATCATCAATCGAGCCTTATAGTATGAAGCCCTGAATGCTTGATGTCTTTGCATTGCAGTCTGTGTTCTCAGCTCTGCGGGCCTTGTAACGTCCCCTGCTCACTGTTTTGCATCAGGACCGTAACTGTCCTTATCGCACTGTGTTGCCAGCCCCTGTAATTTTATCTTTAGTTTCATGGTACTTAGTTTTATCTTAAAATCACAAGTCCTAGTCCTGATTCACAGTGGTATGGTTTCAGTTTCTATTCTTATTTCTACTTAGTGCATGTTGCAGTGGGAGATGGACATTTACAGCCTTTAAATTCATGAAGAAAGCGCTTGAAACACTTGACAGCATTAACCATAAGCGCTTGGAATCCCAGAGGGAATATAAAGTTGATAGACTTGTGCGTGTGTTTTTAAAATCCCGAGGTTTTAACGTAAGTCTCCTGATCGGTGGGAAGCCTGTTTCATTGCTGTGGAGCGTCTGATGGCGGCGACCTGGCACGTGCAGCCTTACAACCTCCCACATGTGCATCAACCAGACACGCATGTTGTGAGACTGGATCGGTCCTGCTGGGTTTTAGCATGTACCACAGTTAAAGGACTCTCCTCCCTGCCTTTCTGGAAAGGACTTGCGATTGTTCCCAGCTCCTCACTTTTCTTGATGCTCTGCCTTCTCTTTAGTGGTGCCCCAGGAGCCCCAGAGAGGTGTAGCAAGTGTCATTTCCATGTGCTATCTGTAGAACTGCTCTGGTTTTTTGTAGGTAAATCCGTGTTTTCCTTCAACTCTGCCTTTTGTGCGTAGGCATTGGTGCTTGAGGCAGAGCATTTCATTAAAGATTTATGTAAAGCAGGGGCTGGTCTCCGAGGCAGGAGGATAAAGCTGTGCTCCAGAATGCTAATGCGGAGCTGGAGCAGTTTGAGATGTGCATAATGCAGCACCAGTTGGCACGACCCGAGGTTTCATCCAGGAGAGGGAAACTTGCGCCATTGTCATCTTTTGCCACCCTGAAACTTTGAGGTTCATTCGCATTTGGGCTCACAGTGAGGAAACAGAAACCCCCCCGCAGGCCGGCCCTGCCAGGCGCCCTCAGCGAAGGGGGTTTGGCTCCTGGAGCGGAGGTGGCGGTCCGCAGCCCGGCGTGGAGCCTGCCAGTACGCTGAGCTGAAGTCGTCGGGAGAAAACCGCAGCCGTGTGATTTTTGTTCTCTCTGCCCTGTCCTTCCTCTTGCAGCTGGCGTGAGCAGGATGTGGAGGTGAAGCTCAGCTTATGTTTCCATCACTGAGCTCCCTCTGATTCATTTCAGCCACTGCAGAAGTTATGGAGAATGTGCCTTTTCTCTGTCCCTGGTTCTCCAATGCTGTCCTGGTGGGGTGATTTGAAATCCAGAGAGTGTCATTCATGGAGATGCTGTGAAAATCCACAAGCAAGTCCACAAGAGCACTGGTGAGGGTAGCTTCATCGCATACCTGGCGGTCACTGCAGTGCTGCTGGAAATCTGACTTGTGGAAGAGCAATTGGGTTCAAACACAGCTGTGAGCAGGGATCGTCCCGGCTCCATCCAGAGCAGCTTGTGCAGAGCCCCAACAGCCTCTGTCTGACAGCATTAAGTAGAAATCTAACAGCATATGGAGCTTCCCCTGGGCTTCACAGCTGCACGCAGGAGCCCACACGTACTTTTTCAAGATAGTGTTGTTTACTGTTCATGGCAGGCGCAGCTCCTGTCCCCCACTCCGTGGGCAAAGCTCCTTCCTGTAAGGATGCACCCAAAGCTCCCAGGGACTCGCTATCCTTCAGACATGCATTTATGTATCGCTGAGCTGTTTATTTGAATGTAAAGGCACGACAGGAAATGGGGTTTGTATTCATGGAAATGTAATTATGTATGTTGTGTAAACTGACTAGTAAAAGTAATTCTGGAACGCAAAACAGGACAAGATTTGAATACTTATTAAGCAAAACAATGGTGGTTGCTGTGTACCTTAGAATAAACACCTCTCTGTCCTATAGGAGAGGCTATAAGTGTTGTCCCATCCTCTCCTATAGCTCTGGCAGCTGGAAATGACCATCCTGCAGACCCAGTGTAGGAGGCTTTGGCAAACGTGGTCTTGAATTCTCTCTGTTGTATGAAGATCCTGCAAGTTACAGGATGAAAGACTGGAACAAGCTTGCCTACGCAGGCAGTACACTTGAGCTAATCTCGTGAAGATAGGATCTGTGTGTTCCTTTGAAGTCATTCATGGAGAGCCACGATAATGTGGAAATCTCTTGGACTCTCTCCCTCTGCCCGGCAGCTCCAGCTGGGATCAGAGGCCAAACTGCTGCACTGAATGTGTGAGACGGAAAAGCTGCTGTAGGACTCAGGACGTGCGGAGGGTGGTGAGTGGCAAACAGCCTTGTCAAGGGATGAGCAGGGTAAGGTTTGATTTTTTGCAAGCTGAAATATCAGCCAGAGCAGTGTAACAGCATGAGTGTGAAATAGCTTTCCGGGCCGGAGAACCCAAAGATAGGTGTGCGTTGCAAATGCTGCTTCTTGTGGCGCGAGCTCCCAGCTCGCATCAGCTGTGCACAGCAATTGCACTGCTCGTCACTAAGGCATCGGATCCCGGGATTGAATTGGTTTCACTAATTTCACCGTGTACCCGAACTAATAGAGCAGACTGTGACTGTCTCATTTGCAGTTTGTTTTAAGGTAAGTCTTTCCACAAATTGGAAAGTCCGAGTTCCAGTCCTCCCAACATAAGTCAGCTGCATGGAGGATGCCAGCCACATGTGTATATTTTAGCAATCACACACCTGGAGAAACACCCGCAGCTGATTTTTGTCCTGCGTTTGCCAGAGGCAGGTAATGCCAAACTGATGGCTTTTATAAGAGAAAGTTCTGAAAAAAACTTTGAATTATTCTCGTGCTAATCAACTTGGTCGCTATGTGAGTAGAGCTATAGAAAAAGATTGGCCAATGTTGTTATCTTAAGCAAGGAATAATTCTCTAGTTCTCCTAAACTGTGGAATGTGAATTGAAAAAATCCAAATCTATTTCTGTATTTTGTGGTCTCCATTTTTGGCAGCGCAAGTGACGTAGGACAGCTAAATGTCACTCGGTTTATCCGCTGCGCCTTCAGCAATGAGTATAGGCAGCCATCGGCTTCCAGGCACTTCCAGCAGCTCTGCAAACAAGCGCTGGAAGTGACTTTGCTGATGCTACGGACAATGTAGGGTCTAGAAATAACAGGTTGGCAGTGATAAGTTGTTGTTTCCCAGCAGCTTTGGAGGACAGTGTATACTTGAAATAAATCTATCAGGTAGGGCTTCAAATTGGCCAGGGCTGTAAGCAACAGTTTATTGAGCTTATTTATGATGTTGCACCTAAGAAATGAAATGGAGAGATGTCAAGTGCTTTCAACACCAGCCAGCACAATTTAATGCCCCCTCCCCCTTGCTTGGAATCTCTGTCTTGGCTTCGTGCCGGAGGCATATTATTGTAATAAAACACATTCACATTCTAGGTGGTAAATGGAATTTACCCCATAATTAAAACTACAAATAAAATAAATTCATTCATCATCATCATCTTCATTCTCAGCGTAGCTTCCATTCCGAGCACTATATATGGTATAAAAATGTGCACCTTGGGCTTTTTAGCTGTTCATGGCGTAATGACCAAATCCATCTGTGAGAGTCTTGGGAATCTAAGCTGAAGCAAAACCACACAAAAGCTAGATCTGAGCAGTTCCCTTAAATGATGTTTCCGCAGCCTCTTCTCCTGTATTTGGACTTTGGCCCGGCCTGAAGCCTATCTTCTTTCCAGACTGCTGGTTGTTACCATTATACAAAGAGAGAACAGCCTCAAGTTCCTCAGCTGAGTAACCATCTGTCTGCCCTCCCACACGGACACCTGAAGATGAGTTAATGTTGAAAAGAAAACAAATCATTTAAATAATTTTAAAGCCTCAAATGCATCTTTCTGCAATCTGGAAAGTTTCCAGTGTGTTTTTTCATGTGTTAATAGGATAGATGCATTCTTAGGGGTAAAGCTTGCTTGTTATGTTAAAATTATGACTTTCAGTTTGGTAGAGTTGCTTCATAGTTGTGCAGAGGGTATTCTCCATGCCTTGGCTGTAATACGGGCACTGAACCTGGCACGTTGAACACGGGTCACTTGGACATGCACAAATGAGCGTTAGATGGATTCTGTCCTGAGGGCCAGCAGCCCTTCTGCCAACCTGGGGACAGGGAAGAGCGACACGAGATCTGCAGTCTGTTTTGCCAATGGTGTCTCTTTGCGCAGTCTTACTGAGTAAAGCCTTAGTAAGCAGTCACTTAATCCGGTACAAGTAGCACAATTGAGCACAGCAATTTCTTTTCAGAGGAGTGCTTCCTAATGTTAGGATAAACTTACACAAAATAGAAAAATTAAAGACAACTTTGAAATAAATCCTGAAATGCAGCTAGAGGGATCTTGGATTAAAAACCTCTTGCGTGCTGCTTTATGAACAAACAACTTCATCCGTGATAGATTGTGCGCCCCAAGCGTACATAACAAGGCAATTAAGAGAAAGCACAGTCAATGGAATAATATTGTATTATCTTTTTGTTTCACATAAGTCCTGTATCTCCTTTCCACTGCCGGTTTGCTGTAAATTGCACCTTGTCATTAATAGGATTATTGATAACTCTGCCAAACAGAGCTTCTGCAGAATTTACCGTTTGCTAAAAATGCCTCCTTCATCATTAGAAAGGGTTACTAATATGCTTTAAACATAAATCTTGTACAGTGTTAATGCTCTAGGTTACAGCCAGAAGCAAGCAGAGCTCTGTAGATTGCTAAAGCTGGAAGACGGGGACCCGTGCCTGCTTTGGGCTGCAGTGTCTCAAGCTGTTGGAATTGTTTTCTATTCTGTAAACTCTTAAAAGTGAATTTAACCTTCTCCCCTGGGGTAAACTCAGGGGCGAATTCCCCCCTGGACAGATCAGCTTGTACCATTATAGAATACCCACCAGACAACTTTTTCTTGCTTTTGCCCTCTCGCCCTGCTTGTTTGGAAGCAGCAGCTGTGGTGCCGGTGGCCCCAGGTTGGGATGATGGTGTTGACTCTCTGGGGCCCTGCATCTTGGGAGGTGGCACTGTGGATGGTTTGCACTGGCCTTGGCCGTAGGGATGTGGTGGTTTGCAGGTTCAAAGTCTGATGGCTTCTGGGAAGTGAGCTGAAGGACATGGGTTCATGTCCAGCAACAAAAAGCTGTTCATTGCCTGCCAGGAAGGCTGTCGGCAATGTGGCCAGCACGTCACACGCTGTCCCTCCGCCTGGACCCAGAAGGGATGACTGCAGGGAACAGGCTCGTTTGGGGCTAAAAGACGGCATTGTGGCTGGAGCCTTCTCCAAACCACTTTTCTTTGCTGAGTAGCATCGTGTCTCTGAATTTGGGTTCAGTTTCAGCCAGCTGTTTCCTGGCCTTTTGTCATCCTCCCCTGTGCGGTGCAGCATCTTGGTACCTGCAGTATGGCGATGTGGAGCGAAGGGCAGGCGGGGCCGTGTCTTCTCTGCCTTTCGATAGCTTCTCAAATCCTCCCTGCATGTCCCTTCATGTTGTGGTCCGGGAGGTGCTGAGTGGGATAGACAGTGGAGGTGCCATTGCCCATCACTCCAGTTTATTTGGAAGAGCTATGTCACAGGGTTGTCCTGGGCTACTTCACTCCTGCCAGGCAGTGCTTTATTGTTGACAGGTCTGAAAGCTGCAGAGGGGTCTGGAGGAATGAAAACAGATGATTCTCCCATCTCTGGTGAGACCCAGAGATCATCCGTCACTGCTTTCTCAGTTCCACCTCCCGCTTGAATCCGGACTGTTGTCTAGAGCATCAGACACATTTAAGTGATCACTGCTGTTCCTTGCGTGCCCGGTCTCTGTGCAGTATTCCCTAGTGCTCTGTCCAGCTCACACTTAAATAATGCAAAGGAATTTAATCATATCTGTGAGACATGATTTATTGTTATTTGATGGAGCCGTGTGGTATCAATCTGGAGTTGTAACAAGGCAGGAACGGACTTGCCTGGTACCCTTCTGATGTTTCAGCACAGTAGCCAAATTCAGGCTGAGCAAGGACGGTGCAGAGCGGTTCCCTGGGATTTTCATTAGCAGCACGGTGATGTTCAGCTGTCTTGGAAGTCCAGGGCCTGCACGGAGTTAGAGAAGTGACCGCTACGCGTTCCTGCAGCCCCTTCTCTAGCTCATGTAAAGCAGCGATTTGAGACAGCCTGCCCCGTCATTTAGAAGATAATCGTTCTCTCAAAGCAGCAGTTTGTCAGACTGTAATTTTTTAAAATTACATTGTGTTTTGCTAGGACTTGGCAGAACTTCTCCTAGGCCTAGACTTTTAAAATAGTAGCCCCAAAAAGCTTGTTCCTGCTGCAATTAAAAACAAAAACAAAAGGAAGAAGGAAGAGCAATTTGAAATGAACTGTTTGGGAGGATTTTTTTTTTTTTTTTTAAGAGAATGCTGTCTGAAACTGGTGCTTTTGAAGATGTATTCCCACGCTGAGTCACATCCAAGGTTCATACAGAGAAGCCTGGCTGGCTGGCGTTTTAGAGGTCGATATTTGTTGACTGCTTTAGAGATGTTGCCAGCGCACAGCAGCGGTGTCTCGCAGAGGAGGGCTGCAAGCATGCCCTAAGATAAATTGATTCAAAAGGTAGGCACTACCTCTTTGCTGCTTTAATTTTCCTCCCCCTGGGTTTGCTGTGCCGGTATGATTACAACAGATGCTGGGCTGGGCTTGCCATCTTCCGCTGGGTGACAAGGACAAATATTTTTGCCTTCAGAGAGACTGAGGGTTTCTCTATTGTGTGTCACTGCTGTCCGGGGAGCACGTAACTTCATGTCACCTGTGACAAACACAGCATTAGAAATAAGCCTGCTATGGGTTAAGAGCCTCTATCTCGAGGTTATGGGGCTGTTATGCTGCTAAATGTCATTTTAAGTTACGGAGTCTCACTCTGGCCTTATTTCTCAGTGCTTCGGATGGTGAGCGCGTGGTTTTGTTACTGCTTCTCGTGGAGTGCATCGCTCAGCGTGAGTAAAGACACCCGTCTGAAATCATAATGTACAACGACATTAAGCCCCATTAGTTAAGAGTTGGACCAGTTACAAACGAGGGTAAAATGCACACTCCATTACTGCATCTGTCTCTTCTCTGTGTGTGTTTAATTTTCTGAACAAAGGGTGGGGAATTAAGAGACACCTCTTTGATACATTTGCTGCTGTTTTGAGCCAGCCCAGATCTGGGAGAGCAATTGTGTTTTCATCAGCCCTGTGAGTCATCGCAAAAACCGCCAGCTCAGGTTTGATTGCCGAGTTTGTATTGTTGCTGATGTGAGAGACACGAAGTAGAAAGAACACAACGTGGTATTTAGCTGCAAGACTGAGCTCAAGACGCTGACAGTTTCAAAAAGCTCAGGTTTGGCTTTGCATGCCACACAAATTTACTGTAGGAAGAACGCGTTTGCCACACAATGATGTCATTTTCATAGAGTCGCTTTACAGATAGTGCCCACAGCTCAGCACAAGTCTTGGTCTGAACACAAAGACCTCTTCGGGATTCTTCTAAGTCTCCTGGTTGGAAGACAGCCAGTACTGATGTGATAGCGAACTGCGTGCAGATAGCGAAACTACTCATCCAGGAAAATTCCTGCCCGAACTCACTTGCAAATCAGAACTATCATTGAACTGCCCAGAGAAGGTGAAAATTATCAAAGATTTGTGGATGTGAGAGAGATAGGGGAAAAAAAAAAATCATAGGATCCTAGAGAGAATGGAGACATGGTGCTGGAACAAAACCATTCCTTGTGGGAGGGTTGTTTGGAAATTGGAAGCTCCTCGAGGCTTTTGTAGAAAAGGGCATTGAGTAACGATAGACTGAGCTCTGGAATAACCTCTTGACTCCGGCTTCTCATGGTGTGCCGTGAGGCAGTGAAGCAGAATGAAGAGCTGATGTAACATGAAAAAGGGGTATTTTAAAAGTAGAGGATTTGGGAATTTCAGAATTGATTTCCCACTGAGAAATGACTCGGCTGTTAACATGGACTACAGTCCTGGAAAATGTTGGTGAATTGTACTGTATATAAGATGGACCTTTTTTCTCCCCAGGTAATTAACGTGGTAGCCATCTAAATACTCACTATGTTAATAAAAATTAAAAACAAGAAAGCAATTGTATATCTATGAATGATGGACACAGGCTTGAAAATGCCCTGGACAATAAAGAAGAATATTGGTCATTAGCACGGTAAAAGAGACATAATGGGCTAAATAACTTAATTTCCCACACATTTCTGGATTTGGCCAACATGAAAGATTTCACTGAAATGATCACAAAACAGACTGAGATAGTCTTGGCCAATAATCCTCCTTTTTAACAAAACAGATTCTAATAATAAAATCCTGTTGTTGATTGCTTAGCCCAATGAAAGGCTTTTAGTAGTACTTCCTTTTCATACTGTTTAATGGGCTGCAGCGATATTGCCAGTCCAGAGCAGGAAAGGAAGGAGAGTTTTGTGCTGGCCTTGGCAGGAGGGTCAGGGCACAGATCTGGATGAAGCGCGGTGGCAGCGCGGGGGATTATTAAACGTGCAGAATGGAAGTGAATTGGGGTATTGCTGCGAAGGAGGGGGATCTTCACAGATATCTTCTAAATAGAGGTAATACTTGAACAAAATCCTTCCATACTGTAATAAGTAATTTAGATATGGGTGAACTCCTCATATTTCCCAAAAGAGCTCCTATGCCAGTATTGACGGGGACTCTCGGCCCTGCTGGGGTACGGGGAGGTCTCCAGGTGAGGTGTCACGGCTGCGGACACACGCTGCTTTTCGTGTTTGCAGGGTATGTAAATGACCGTTACAGCTGTGCTTTTGGACACTGCAGCTTCTCTGTGGTTTGAGCTGCTGAAACTCTTTGAAGAACTTAAATATGCAGAGCTCTGTCTAAAGCTGAATTACATCTTGTCCTGTTCTTGTAGCATAATGTGGTGGTTTTGAGCAATATGAGTTGTTGTGGTGTTGTTTTGTTTTTTTTTCCACAGACCATTAAAAAGCACCCAATTCAACCATGTTGTTTTAAAGCTTGAGTATTTCATTTTTGTGAATATTTTAAGCAGGGATCCTTGAAATCCATAAAAAACCAGCTTGTTTCTCTGAGTCCCAGGCTTGTCTGCTGAAAACACTGTAAATGTCATATGAAGCGATTTGACTGTACAGGCTGCCCAAAACAGACATATTGATGTTATTTAGCCTTCACTTGCCAAGTTGAGCGTTAGGATTGTGTTTTCACATGCGAAGAAGCTATCAGCTTTACAGATAGCCATATTTTCATAAGCTGCATTTGGCTGTCACACCTTCTCCTGTAGTCTCTTGATATGCAAACAAGTCTCAGTTATATATGCTCCTGGCCTATAAACTGATATCCCTGAAGAGTTCCTGATTATCCTTCCATTAACTTCTACTCTCCCCTCTCTCCCTCGGGGAGGTAGCAAGTAGTCTTTCCTTCATCATGGGTTTCCAGCTGGTTACCTCCCCAGTTTCCTCCTAAATGGATTCTCTCGGTAGTTTTGTGTGTCACTAAGGAAATAGTGACTGTGAAATTTCAGCGCCATCTGAAAGTACAGCAGGGACAGCTGAAACAGGGATTTGAAAACCTGAAAAGCAGGGAACGAGTCCTGGATCTTAAAGTGCCATCCCAGAGAACAGGATAACCATACGCCATGTCTAAAGCGTAGTGTCGTAATGCGGCAGGAGGAGGGGCATCGCTGTTTCTATATGGTGTTTCAGTTTCTCGGCTATACTGCTGAAAACTTATGTGGCTCTCTGCCATTCTTATATTTTCTGGTCTAGTTAGGATTGTTTACAAACTGACATTCAAACCCATGCCTTCGTTGCATTGAGTGCATTCCTCATTCCCACAGTTTCTTTCCAATATGGAGGGCAGATCATTTCTTAGTCAGGTTTCCATACGCTGTGTCCATCGTGGCTGCAGCTGAGGACATCCCAGCAAAGCATTTAGCACTGAAATCTCCGTCTACCCTCTGTCTATCTTTCTGCAAACTCCTGTGACAGCAAATGGTTGTGTGAGTGCAGCCTGAGTCGTATTCCCAAAGACTGCGTCCGTGCAGGGTGTTCTGCACTGGGAACCCATCCGTGCAAATTTTGGACACACTGCTGATATCTTGACCGCTATTCTCTATGATTATTTAAATTCTATGTAGTAGTAAAGTAGCCTTTGAGGCCTCTCTGTCCCATCACGTATTCCTACTTGTTTTATATCCATTTGACAATGGACTGTACTTTTCTTCTAGTTATTGCCTTAAATTGAGCATAAACCAGTGTTTGTTCATTCCCATCAATATTCTTTGAAACAGGTTGCTGGCTCAGCTCCTTTAAAATTATTCAAACTGAAATTACTATTTAGCTGAATAAACGTTTCAAGACAAGTTGCACATTTCTGCTTTTGGTATTAGCACTCTTAGATAATTTGCAAATACCAGAGACTGAATTTTTAAAGGTGGTATCTAACCTTGTTGCTGTAAATGTTTATGTGAGAAATCGGTTATATCTGGGGAGCAGAGGTGACTCCCCTTATCCACATGATGCAGAAGCATACTTCTGGAATAGTCCCACTGATTTCAAAGGCTTGTTGAGTTTGTGGCCACCGAACAGGAATTAGATGGTTAGAATTTGGCCCCAGCTATGTCACGGTGCCAGACCTAATTTAGGAATGTGATTTCATCCGATTTCCCATGTGGAGTGGAAAGTCAAGGGTTTTCTTCAATTGCATGTATAAATCTATGGGCTTGAGAGATTACAGGTGACATTAGACTCTTCCTTTTGCAAATTCTACATATTTGCATAGCTGTACATGCATAATTTTACCAGAAATTCCCCTATAGTGTTTAAAGTCCTGATGCGTATGTCTGTGTCTGTGCAGGTCTGGAGTCTTTGAAGATTAAGTAAGGGTGAGACATTTAGCCACAGGGTAACAACTCTGGTGTACATTCAAATTTTGTATTAGGTAGTTTGTTATATTATTAAAATAGTACAATTTCATAACAATGGTAGCTGCTGCTTTAAAAACCTCACTGTTGCTCAAGCGTTATGCAAGATGAATGAATGAATATAGCTTTTTATGCTGGGACCTAGCCGTAGACAAAACTTGGGATTTTCACTGTGTCCCTGTCTGGCATGTCCTGCTTCAAACACTACGGAGGGGTGTGCGTGTCCCCATCTGGGCTGCCTGTACGCTAAGAAAGCTGCTACCCTGCAGCCTTGGAGGATGGGGGGAAGAAAAACCATGCGTGGTGTTTGTGGCTTCTCAGAGCTCCAGAATAATGAGTTTAAAAAGCTCTGTGTTTTCTGACAGGTCACATATCTTTCTGATCTATAGGATTTGCACCCTTGACACCATCTTTTGAGGAGCACTTCCAAAAAGTATGGAATGAATGTAGATTATGTGGGAAATATCTCAGTAGTGTGCTCACACAGCTCGAGTCAGCACAGTCTCCCACTGTTAACTGAACATGTCCTTTATGGAAATTGGCTTTGTAACCCACATTTCAACTGCTGAAGAGTTATGAGGTCAGCAAGTGCAGTTCAGAATTTAGCTCATTTTGTGTATATCTTGGACTGTATTCACCCTTGGGTTTTATACCACAAAAATCGGTGGAATGATGCCAAGAAAAAAATTCATCCCCTAATATTTAAAGTCAGGTCCTCCAACACACGTGTATTTCACTGAGCTCCCTACCGTAGCTCTAGGAAGGCTTCTGCTTGCTGGTTCCTGAAGGTTATAATTTTTATATGGGCACTGAGAATAACTAACAATAGCAGATTTTGGATGGATATTAAATCTCATGCTTCAGGGTATGAACTCTAACTACTCGAGAGCAGAAAGAGGCCGCTGTAGTGAGCAGATGGTTGTATTTCTGCTCTCTGCAGTGCTCTTGCCCCTTTCCACGACGCGTCTGATGGTGGCCAGCATGAGAGGGAGGCGGGTGGGCTGGATGGACCGCAGGCAGTTCGGCACAGGAGATTCCCGCATTTCTCCGAGAGCACATTCTTGATCCCGAAGGCAGAGCATCACATCGCTGGGGCTCTGATAGGAAGCAAAGAACTCGTGTCTGCAGTCCCTTTTAATGACAGACTTGCAGCAGTGATCACAGAAGTGTCTTGCAGAGTCAATTTCAGCTAATGAGCAATTAGGCAGCTCGGTGGTGACTCCCCCTCGCCTGCTGGCGAAGAGGTGGTCGGGGCTGAGCATGGTGCTTCCCTGAGGCATGGGAGCCCCAGCAGGACCCGCTGGGCCCAGCACTCTCACCTGCACTGGTGCTCGGGCTGCAGCTGAAATTTCCTCTTTCTGAAGTTGAGGGGTTTATTTCCCAGCTACAGACTTGCTGTGTTATCCTAAATGTCAGCAGAGTCTCTTTTTTTTCTTTTTTTCTTTTTTTTGTAATACTTAATGCAGCCAGAGAAAATCTGTCAGCGGAAGACTCTTTGCCTGCCCAAATGAAGGTTGAACTTGCGTGGGCTGAGTGTATTCCAGCGTGAACGTGTTTTAATGTGGGGACAGCTACAGATGATGCTGCTGCTTTCTCACCTCGTGTGAGAAGCGCAGGGCTGGCGAGCGCTCCGGTGCCGGCACGTACCCGGCCGCCTCGGGTCACGCCGTGCTAGCGGGTGGTGGGACTGGGAGCAGGCGCAGATGGTGCTCCAGAAGGGGAAATCCAGAAGCTCACGAGCTCGTTTCTTTTAGGGAGACGTGTCCATATGCCATCCATAGAGCACCAGAGCCTGCTTGTCAGTCTGGAGCGCTCCAGGCGTGCTAGGATGAAATAATCCAAATCTATAGCTAAGACTGGAACCTGATGCTGGCTGCACTGGTGCAACCCCTGTGCTCTGTCTGTCTTCCCTGGAAGGCGGTGAAGTCCTGTGTCTGAGCATCATCATCGGTGCCTCTCCAGCCCAGGGCTGAAGGGATATTTGGGAGGAGTTATGTAGGAAGCCTGCGTGGATGGATTCATCACTGACGGGCTCAGCTCTGACGTCTCAGTTTTCCTGGCCACAATCCTGGGCACAGCTCTTAAAGGCGAGTTGAGGATAGGGGATGTGAGCACCATAAATCGGGTGCTCGGTTGTCTGTCCCCTCAGCTGGGCAAGGCCCATCGGAGCACAGAGGTGCTCGCCACAAAGGATGCATTGCGGCTGGACGCAGGTCTCAGGGATGCCTGCAGACCGTGGCAATTAGGAGCAAAAATCAGAGACATTTGGGCTAATGTGGTAACCGAGCATTGCCGGTGTAATTAACAGTGGTGATAAATTGACACTGGTGACAGTCAGAGCTTATGCTGCTCTTCAGAAGGCATTGATGCTTTCTGAGATAAAGATTCGACCCTCTTCCATTTTGTATTTTAGCAAATTTGGGAAGGGAAAAAAAAGTCAAATGAAATGTTGTCCCACCCAAACTGGAGCAGTGGTAAGGAAGTTACTTGAATTGCTGTATTTGCGTATTGGGGAGGGGGGTCCACTTATATAAAAATGTGTGTGCCTCTATATAGCTGTGTGTATATATATGTAACACCCAAAATACATCATTGTGCATTCATATTTGCGTGTGGCGTCTGTCTGAGTACGTATGTTTATGTATAAAAATATGATTTATAGGTTTTTAAACCTCCCTGACAGACTCCAGGAGACCAATTTCCAAATGTATGCCAAGATTTTTGACTAAGAGACAGGTAGCAGTAGGTGCTAATAAATGAAAGAACTGCAAGTGAAATGTTGTGACATGCACCTCTCTGAACAACCTGCGGAGCGCTGGCAGAATCATCAAACCGAGCTGAGAGTAATCAGCAGGGACTGATAAAGCTGCTCTTGTAATTATTTGTTTGATATACAGCTTTCCTTCTTCCTTCTGCATAAATAGCAGAATTGCTTTGCTTAGTGTGGGAGGGGTTTTTTTATTCCTGTCAGGGCTTGTTCTCACCGAGATGTCATGAGAGGAGGACTGAGGTCTGCATTTTTGTTTTATTTACGGGCTTTCCATTGTAATTCTGACAGCATGCGGTGGAGACAGCATTCATTTAGATGGGGAGAGGCGTCCTTGCTCATGCAAAGCTGTCGGTGTTGCAGGGGCCAGACTCTGCCGTGCTGCTTTTAAGCTGCTCTGATCCCTCCAGGTTCGGCCTGGAAGAAGCTGTTCCTTGAGAGGAGGCGGCTGCTGAGGTCTGAAGGCAGTCGCGGTGTCATGCCCGTGTATTTAGATATTAAATAAAATTCCCACAGCACCTTTCTCCTTTTTAAGCGCGAGTTTGATGGTGCCACAGCCCAGACTACCCTACAAAACAGCAGAGCCGTTCAGATTGACAAGTGTTAGTTATCCTTAAATAACTTCCTCTCCTCACCACTTCTACTGCCTAAGCAAGAAAATCCGAGCGTTGACTGATTTCCAGGCAGTCACAGTGGTGGCCCGCCAGCGACGACTCAACTGAGCCAAAAGGCTCCTGTTGATGTCAGTGGTTTCTCGGAACGCTGCCTGCATGGTTTTGTTCCGGGATTTCCCTCTCCGTCCATGCCTGGTTGAGCTCTGACTTCACTCGGGGCAAATTTTGCAATTCTGTGTTTAACAAAAGGTACGGTAATTCATTCCCACTCTAAGCACTTGTTTTCCTTGTTCCGTTTATGTTCTATTTATCCTTTTTCTTTCCTTAAGGAAAAGGAAATCCTTCTTTTCCTTAAGGAAAGAAAAAGGATAAATTTTTCTTTTAAAAAAAAAAAAGAAAGAAAAAAAAATCCTATACACCAGAATAGTTTTTATATTGTCTAAAGGTTTTACCAGCAGCTCAGGAGGAAGGGGGAGGCGTAAGGGGAGAGAGGCACATTAGAGCAGAAAATAGATTTCCTAGCCTAAAATGAGAGAAATCCAGACTGCCGCCTTTAGCATACATTTGAATACTGTCAAGAGCATCTGGAATATATTGGTAGGCGTTCTCCTCCTAATATTACTAAAAAAATCTGGTAATGATAAGGCACAGATATGCCACCGGCCCTGTACTTCACGTGCACACGCAATATTGGGAAAGTGTCTGAGACGTCAGAGGCCGCGTTCAGTCTCATGCCAGGGTCAATGCCAACTCACTCTTCCTCGGGAGAAATACTTCAGACTTGAACCAGATTAATGAAAAGAGAAATTGTTCTGAGACTAAGAAAAAAAAGCTTTACACCCGTTGCAGTTTTATGGGGGGTTGTTCCTGAGCGATTACAGTGTGTCCTTTCAGTGCTTTCTAATTCCAGGCAATGATGGCATTTTAAGATAAATAACGTGTTCGCGGCTCTGCTTGTTATTGAAGGGCTTTTATTATTGCTGATGTTACATGAAAAAGAAAGTTATTAAAAAAATGTGGCACTAACAAATTGAAGCCCCCGGGGAACTGTTGCCTGAATGGGATTTTGATTGGAGTTCAATTTAATTGGCCATAAATCTTCTCGTTTCTGATTTACGTTCTACTTCAGACCAGTCTACCAAATTCATGATAATCAGGTTTTCATTTTTCTCTATCGAAGAAAATACTCTGACATGAGCATAAACAGAAATATTCCTTCAGCAAGGTGACCTTGTTCTTGCTTGCATCGTGCTGGTAATTGATTTAATGCCTCCTTACCTACAAATTGGGCCTCTTCCTGAGGCATGTCCATCAGATTGTGAGGTAATTGGTTAGCGTGGTTGTTTTTTTCACTGTAGTATTTTGACTGCAAGATATTTCTCATAAACCTCTAGTACAAGAGTAGCTGTGATCATTCTCACTGTCATGATGGAAAAAATTCAGCGGGTAGATGCACGCATGCCTCTCCCGTTGGCTGGCTTTGAATGCAGCTATGTGCATGTCTCGGAGAATAAAAGCTCTTGTTCCAGCCCGGAGTAAATAACGCGAGATGCAAAGCCCAGTGATTTCTGTGGGGTTTGACTCGAATCTTTTTCTTGTCACGTTGCAATGTCTTTAGGGGAATGAAGTTACGCTGCAGGCGCCGCTCACACCGGGCCCTTCTGGTTTGTACAATTTTGTGTCTGCCGTGAGTGGTAGTCTTTGCTGCATGAGTTGTCCAAGTGCTAGCAGGGAGAGGATGGAGACAGAGTTCCTCTGCTCGCTCCTGGGGCAATGTAAGTGCTGGTTTGGAGGTGCTGGGCCCAGTTGCTGGACTGAATTTTTGGAATTACTCTTTTGGATCGGAACGCTTTTTCACGGGGAAGTTGGAAGCCCATCAAGAATTGCTTAGCGTGTGAGTTTGTAGCTGCTTTTTACAGCAGAGGTCACTTTGTTTTGGGTTTTTCCTTGAAAAACTGGATGAAGACAGTTTGTGCTTTAGGTGGTTCCCCAGTGCCCCCTGGGAACTGCAGCTCGGTTGCTCTCATAACCTGTTCTGCCCAGGTCAGAGCTTCCCAGTGCATCCCTCTCCCCACCTCGTGCCGAGGGCTGGGGCTTCGCCGTGCCACTGGGGTGGGCAGCAGCACTCACCCCAACTTCAGGCTCCAGCAACTCCCAGGGCAGATCGGAACAATTCAGTTTGGGCCAAACCGGGTGTAGTGTGCAATTTCGTCACTCCCAAAAGAAATTTTACAGAAGAAAAAGAAAAAAGTTTTCCAGGCACCCTGAGGCTCCCGGCCCGCGTCCCCCCCTGCTCTGGAGCGCCGTGCGCTCTACACATTGTCAAGCTCTGCTTCTCACTCTCTGCTGCTATTCTCTCCTTTCCCTTACTTTACCCACGGTTGCTTTTTGCAATTGCTGGTTTAGATTTGTCAAGAGTTTTCCTTCCCCTCCTGATCTGCAACACCCAAAGGAGGCTCCACACGAGAGACTGTGGGGGAGAATTCTTTAGGGAGGTGATTTGGGAGGGGAGATGAGTAAGAGATGAGAACCAGGTGGGATCAAAGGAAATAGAATTGTCATCTAATTCTGATTAGATACCCCAAACCCTTACATTCCCTTGCTGCTCTTGCAATCTTATTCGTGTGAATCTCAGTAAAGTGCCTCAGCTGCTGCAAGGAATGGATAGGAAAGGGGAGGGAAACAGCCCGCGTCGAGATGGAATCATTGCTGTTGAGTTGGAGAATATTGCAGTTAAGTGTTTTTCCCCACTTTTCCCATCCCACGGTTCTTTTCCCTGTGATTCTTTTGTGTTTCTAAGTTGCGTAGCTTCATTATATTGCTCATTTAACCATTTCCGACAGTATTGGGATTGACAGGTCGAGTTTTCTGCAATCTCACAACTTCATGGAGTGCAAATTGAATGTTTTATGGCCTGTTGAAAAGGTGAAAAGAAAGTTACATCTGCTACCAGTTTCCTAATTACAACAGCATCAAATACGTTATGAGTTTGTTAATGCCAGGTACTCTTGCTGAAAAAAACATTTATAACCATGGCCTTGACAACTGGAAGCAATTACTTTGCAGTGGTTTTCGTTTTGTTTTCTGAAACATTAGAATTCTTTCCCTCCTCTTTCCTCTGCTTCCTTCCATACAAAAGAAATAGAGAAAAATCTGAATTTTAAGTCATTGTGATTATCTTCTGAAGTCTTATTTCTCTGCAAAGATGAATAGCTGGAAAATTACGGAAAGTAATGGAAAGAAAAATGAGCATCTGTTACCAAAGTTTCTGCTGAGCCCACCGGTATTTAGGGCTTATACGATAGCGGTGGGCAGGTACCGAGGCAGATGAGACCCGACTGTGTCTTGTGCTGTCCTGGCAGAGAGCGCAGAGCAGGGTTTGTTCCCCAGGGAACGGGGTAGAAAGCAACTCCTTCATGGGGAACAGCTGAAGGACTCACGCCGTATCTTGACCCACAGGGATCACATGGCAGAGATGAGAAGCATCACTGATAAAAGTGTCTTCGTGCCAAATAGTGCAGCTACGAACAGCGAAATCCTTCTGGCTCTATTTGTGCGTTCAGGCTGTCTGTGAAGTTGTCAGTGAGGAGGGTTCGAAAGTCGCCTTCACTCTGTAGCCTGCTCCACAGTGCAACTGTTTCTGCTCCTTCGGTCATTACCTACTTGAGTCTCAGTTTGGGAGTCAAAGTCTTTTCCAAGCTACCTAGATGGTAACTCCGGTTATAGCTTGGACTCCAAAGCCCAATGAGTAGAACTAGGAGTTGGTTCTTCTCCCACATGTGGCATTAAGTAGATCACCTTTGGCTTCAGTTTTCTATCCTGCTGTTTGTCCATCGCAGTTAATGACTTTTTGGGGGGCACGATTCACCTGTATGTGAGTTAGAAAAAACAGGGCCTTGGTTTTGGTGGTATTGCAACTAAACATTGAAGGAGATTGAAGGCTGCTCTGAGCTGCAGCCCTGTGGAGTCCATTAGATCGTTTGGGCCAGCATCCATCCAGAGAATATGCTCGTTGCTTTTGATTCTTACTCTTTTCCTGCTATTCCATCCCTTAGTTCCTGATGCTTTTGGAGCAGAGCAAATCCTTCAGCAAAGCCCTTCCAGTGTCACATAGAGAGATTAGTGATGGTTGGATAATAGGTTTGGTGGCCAATAATAAAGCTGGCCAAGAATTCTCCAAGATGTTTTTCCAAAATGTCATAGTGTGAACCATCTTCGCTTCCTTGAACTCTGGTTTTGGTGAAAGTGTGATCAATAAAGACTTTTGCAGGATTGAGACGGGGTAGGATAGGAGACCTCTCCTACCTCTATTCCCATATGGGAGGAAGAACCAGTCCAACTCACTCTAGATTAGGTATATTTGTTTAAGTCTGCGCCTTGCCAAATTATGCTTGACCTTGAGTCTCCCATACCCTTGATTTATCCCCTACTCATGCTCACTGAGCACTGACTTGCACATCCTGAGTTCTTGTAAGGTGGAGCCCACTGTCCCGGTCAGGATAGTGAGGGAAACTGGAGTCTCCCTCATGGCACAGGTGGACACCCCAGCCTCCGCACCTTCCCTTACCATCCTCTCTAGCTCCTGTAATTCTGGTGGGAGATTGTCAAAAGCTTGTGCCTTTCATCCCTGAAGTGGGAAGGGTTTTATTTATTTTGTTAATCTGAAAGTTAAGTGGGTGGGAAGATAAGTCTGCAGCCCCGCTCCATTCGTCACATGGTACCAGCTCTTGTTTCCCCTTGAGAGAGGCAGAGCAGATGGAAGGCAGAGATGAAATGAAGATCAAAAGTAAACAGCATGATTAAGTTTTTGATAAAGGATAAAACACTTATCACATCAAAGCTGCTGAAAAACACATTAAATGTTTCCTGAACATTTCATGTCCACGTAAGCATTAACTTTACTTGCCATGGGGACATTTGTAACAGCAGGCGGTGGAGTTGGGGAATGCTGGTGGGGTATTTACCCTCATGGCTCTGCTGCAGGTCACCTGGCTGGCACCAGGAAGGTAGAGCTGGCAGCCTGTTGGCCATCCTCTAGCACATCGAACCTCTCTTGCTGCAGATTGGTGGGCCCATGTTATGTGCATGTCTGGCAGTCGGTTCTTTAAGCCGTGCCCTGCTCAGTTTTCCAGGTTTGGGCACTGCTTTTCCAGAGTTTTTAAGGCACTTGCAGATGTAGATGGGTGCAGAGTTTGCGAGCAGCTTTTCTCCCAACTACTGGTGATCCTTTGGTTCCATGCTTTGGCTCAGTGAATCAAGTTCTTAAATATTTTTGTGCAAGCAGCATAATTTGTAGTGAGAAGTGTCTATGGATCACCTATTTTCATCACTATGTTGGAATACTGAACTGTCCTGGCCAGTGGAGAAAGATTAAAAAGCAGTATATTGCCATTATTTTTTAATTTCTTTCAAATCTTATGAACATATATATTAGAAGAATGTAAGGAAAAGGCATTTTGTAGTAGCCAATAAAAGCCAAGAATGATGAATGATGAAACAGAAGAATAGCAAAAAAAGAGTAGAGGTAGAAATAAATACAGGAGAAGATTCCCTGTTCCAGTTATTACCATAAAACCCCAGAAGTGGATTTCCTCTGCCGTGGCAATGGGCTCTCTTCCAGCAAACCCGACTTTATAATCCAAAAAAGCCACAGTTGAGCAAACTGTTGCTGGGGCTGTTGTATTTCCCAATCAGAGAATCCTTCGCTGAACACACAACCCCAAGATCTGGGAGAACATTGAGGAGCCCACCATGATCCGGTGTGACACCGTTGTCCTCCTCATTCTTGGGGATAGAGTGTCATGAGGACACCTTACTGCAAAGTGCCCCAACAAGCGAGGAGGGACTTTTCGTGTGCCTTCTTGCTCAGCACCACCTGCGCAGAGCTGGGATTATTGATTGCACTGTGCCACTGCTGGTGGACATAACATTTTAGTAAAATTAATGCAAAATGCTACCGAACCAGCTCAGTAGCATTTTATGTTGCCTTTGTGCAGATGTCAGTTCTGTGTCCAATCTGCTTTATTTTCCATTTTATAACCTTGGTTTTCTGTCGGCAAGGAAGAAGCCACATGCCCTGCCTTCTCCCACATGGGAGGTCCTGTGTAACAGAGACGAGTCCCAGAAACAGTCTGCACTTGAATTTCCTTTTTTCTTTTTTTAAGCGGTGCAGAGACATTTTTCCATGTCCAGGTCTCAGTCCTTTAGAGCACAGAGATAGTTTAAATGCTGCATGTGTGCAGCCGCCTGTACCATCATTTTGCATGGCGGGGTGGGGAAGTCCACTCTTCACTGAGATCCCCGCACCAGCAGCGCTCCCTCCAGAGCACCGTTTATCAAAGCGGTCCTTCAAGGCACACATTATATTTTACCCTTGTCACTGCCACCGGAGCCTGTGTGCTGTTAGCAAAGCATCTCTGCTCCTTCTGAACCCACAGACATGAAGTCTAGTTTAGGGACCAGTGTATAGCAGTCTCTCTTTCCAAAATCAGGGCATCAGCCGTCTAGTGTGTTGACTGCTAGGAATTGCTAGGTCTCAGTGAGTGTGCATAAGAGCAGCAGAACTTGTGAAACTTGGGTGTTTGGCTTTTTCTTGCATGGTTAGATTTTCCTGTGCTTAGCAAGGCTGGTGGATGCTGGTCCTTCAGCGGGTGTATTCATAAGGTCTCTCACCTCCATACAAGTCCTCTTGAATCCAGTGACAGGTCAGGTCACATTGCTGCTCTCTGCCCAGAAGGTCACTAATTTGGGTCTTTCTCCTCTACCCAGCTGCTCAGCTTTATGGCACGTGGAAGAACTCAAGACACTTTTGAGATCTCTCTTATCATCCTGCAAATTTTGGTTGAAATTGGCATCTGATTTCCTTCTGAAATGAGAGGAACAGCAAAACATTCTGTGTTGAATTGGACTAAAGTTCAGGGAAGCACTTTCCTGCTGACTTTTCACATGCTTAAATCTCATTGATTTCAGGTTAAGTCCAAGTGATCTTCAAGTAAGGTTTTGGGCGATTTTTGCCACATGTGAGCTGTTGTTTCCAGGAAAAGTGGAAAACAGTTTTTATGCCCAACATGGACTTCTTTACAAATATCTGATGATCTGAACTCAATTTTTACTTGCCATGGTTTATATTAAAAAGCCCAGAAAGGGGGCACTATTGCAAAAGTTTGAGAAAGATGTGTATTAGAATCACAGAAGGTTAATCAGAAGGGACCTCTCATGGTCATTAGTCCAAGCTCCCGCTTGAAGCAGTGCTAACTTCAAAGCTTGCTCAGGTTGCTCAGGTCCTTCCCTAGTTGAGTTTTGAAAATCTCCCAGGATGGAAATTGAATGTCATTTCCCAGTCCCTTTTCTAATTTCACACGGTGCTCAGGGGAGGATTTTCTCTTATGTTCAACTGGAATTTCCCTTCTGCACCCTGGGCTGTTACCTCTCATCCTGTCAGCGTCCTCTTCTGAGAAGGGTCTGGCTCTCTCTGCACCACCTACCTTTTCCATCATCCAAACCGCCGTCAGTACAATAAGACAAATCTCCTTAAGGTTGTTTGCTTGTTTGTTTTCCTCTCTCAGTGCTTCCCTTGTTGTTTCTGTATTCTGTGAGTGATTGTCAGCATAACCTTGTCTTCTGCCTACTGCAGGCAATCACGTATTTGGGCTCTTTCAAAGCAAGGTCTTGTTTCTGTTTAGTACTTTTGAAAAGAGTGCTTTGGAAACTGCATGAACAGAAAAAAGATACTGGGTGTTGTGAGCAGAGAAGTCCCTGTCCTAAATTCCTGTCTGCCAAATACTAATGTTAGTTATTATCAGGTTTAGTAGTGCAAGAGGTTTTTAGTCTCTGTAGAGTTGGCCATCATCCTGCTGTGAGCGTAAAAGTATCAGTTAACAGGGAGTGAAAAGGCATGAAGCTAAAACCTTCAGGTCTTCTATGGTGGCAAGTAAGGTGGCAACCAGGCACCAGCTCAGATGTGGCACAGGCCTTGCCCAAAAACATGAGATTAGACCAGAAACTTCATAATAGAAAGCCAAATTTATTTTCTTAACAATACCCATGACGGATGTCTTAGTGACAGTTGTACAGCTGTTTTTATTCAGTTTAAAGAAAAAAGGTAACTTTTTCTTAAGAAGCTTTACTGTGTATTTCAGCAAGATCTCTTATGTAATGAGATGCAAAAGTTCAGGCAATATCCTGTTTAGATACATTTCTATTTGATAATAAAAAGGGCATTGACAGTGAGGGATTACACTGAATAAATTGTTACTTTGAGTTCTGTTTTACGCTGAAGCCAGGATGCGTCCTGTAAGTTCACAGCTGTTTTAATTTTTCCTTTTCCTCATCTAGACAGCTGTATGTCCATGAGATTTATTTCTTGATCTATACGGACATGCAATCCTTCTTGGGATTATTGCCATAGAAACAAGACGTAACAGAGAGCGCGTTAGAAGTAACAAATGGGATTTGGCAGTCTTTCCCATTTACTACACAGAGTCGGAGCTGTGTACAAAAAGCAGCAATTACTTGCTCTTAGAGCCTTATTAACAGGCACATCTGCACGTTCATTAAAACGAGATACTTCAACTTCCATTCTGGCTGGGTTGACATTCGGATATTCTGGTCTTTAAACTAAACTAAAATCCCTGACATCTATTTTATTTTTCAGTCAAGGCAGGAATTTGTTGGGTTTGACATTTCGGTTCCTTTTTGTTTGATGGCAAATCCCGGAGGCAGCCCGCGCTCCCCTCCCGCCCGAGCCTCCCAGAAGGAGATAAGAGGCAGCAACCGAACCGCTGGCTCCCGGGGCACGGTCCCTCCTTTGAAGGATGAAGTCACCCAAGTTTTGCTCGTAGAGCCTGATCTCCCACGGTGCCGGGACCCAGCTCCCAGCCTCTCCCAGGGCTTCGCGCCCTGCCTGGCGTACGGGCACGCTGCCCTTCTCATCCTCCGCGGCCCGAGGTTGCGCTGAGTTGGCGAGTTGCAGCAGCCTGGGCTCGGGGGAGCAGGCGGGTCGTGCCAGGCGGAGAGGTGCTTTTGCAGGAGTAAATACAACACGTGTACGTGTAAGTAAAGCTGAGCTGAGTCACAGCACATCTACCGATACATGCGAGGGAGAAACACAAACTCAAGTTTTCAAGCCGAATCCACCGGGCGGCTTTTGAAGTTGTGTGGGATATCGAAAAGGCAGAAAACCAGAGAGAACAGGGTAAAGAATAGGGCAGAGAAATATATTGGAAAATACGGCGTATCTGCTGAGTGCGCCTGACTGAGCAGCGGCGGGCTGAGGCGCAGCGGCGGGCAGGCGCTGGCAGCCTCTGGCCCTCCGTCTTCCTACGTGGGAGGTCGGTGCCGGCTCAGCGGGCCGCGGGGTGCAGATCTTGCTCTTCCAGCAGAAAGAGGTTGTGCTTAGCAGGGAGAGCTGGAGTCCTGGGAGAAGTTTTGTAGCTGCGCAGGGGAGTAGAGGTTGGCTCTAGGACTCTTCCCTTCCATCATCTCTTTCCCATCCTCCCTCGCACCAAGTAAAATCAAATTTAGAAGCAAATTGTCGAGTCACAGGTCCCTTTGCTGATCCGGGAGTGAGCATGCACTGTCCTTTTCCCAGTCCACATCCTGTAATGCTGCCTCTAGTTGAGGGTAGAACAGCTTCTAGGGGGGATTTCAGAGGCAGCTGGAGATGCTTTAAAGCTCTCAAGGCAAAGTCTGTCATCCCTTCTGCACCAATAGAGGAATAAATGAATGGTACTCAGCAGAAGAAATATTTAAAGCTGATTTTAATCCACAAAATCGAGATGGAGCCTAGAATCAAACCCGGAGCCCAGAAAACTGAAATAGAGGGAGCTTGAATCTGGGCTAGGTGCTCCGAGTTTGCCTGGCCTCCTTTTCAAAGGTGCGGAGGACTCTGCATCTCTAGTGAAGTCGATGAGTGCTCAGGATCTTTCTGAAACATTTATTTAGTGCCTAAGTATAGATCTGGGACTGACTAACTTCAGGCTCCAAAAATAGAGCAGGTGTCTGCCTTCTCCCTCTTCCTCATTTCTCTTTTCTTTGCTCTTTAATCTCTTCTTCAGCTCCCACGTCCTCTGTTCCCTCCAACTCCCTTCATTTTTCCATCCTCCTCCAGTTGACTTTGGCTCCTGCTGCTACCCCTCGCTCACTCTGACGCCTCTCCTGTCCCGTGGGAGCCACAGAGCGTTTCTCGAGGTGCGTCCTGAGCAAGCCTGGGGTGGCACCCCTTTTATCTCCCTCTCTCGCCCTAAATCCTCTGGGCCTCATTCTCAGGGGGACAGAGGTTCAAGCCAACAGGTCTGACCTGCTCAGGAACTTACTCAATTCAAGTCCCAAGTGTCTCAGCTCTCCTACATGGGACTGGCCAGGGCTGGTAGCAAAAAAGGGGATCATCACAGAGCTTTCTGTCAGAGTGGGAGCCTAAAGCAGCTGCTGTTCCTTTCTGGCCCAAAAGCATGAAGCTCAGTGTCCCGTTTTCCTGTGTATTTCCCATCGCAGGCATGATCTGCCAATGACAACTATAAAAGAGGTTCTAATGAAGGGATCATGTTAATTTTGTGAACAGGAAGCTCTCAATGGTGGCTTGTGTTTTTCAAATCAACCAGAAGACAGATGTGGCCGTGAATCTGATGGATCTTGTCGCTGACATGAGTTTCTCTCTGTTGTAGGAAGGCATGCCCCAAACGCTGAGTTCTACCAGTATGTTTACCCCATGTGGCTTCAGCCCTCATCTACATACTTCAAAAGAAGACGAACAAGGAGGACTGATCTTCCAGGATGGAAACCTTACCTCAGCATCTCTGGATGCTCTAATTCAGCATCTGATACCTACCACTGATTACTACCCCGAAGTAAGCGATTCACAGTGTAATAAACAGTTTAATTTTGATGAATTGGGGCAGCACTTTATGCAAAAGTGCAAATGTGTTAAATTTTGAATTAAGAGGGCTAATTTAAAAGCTGCATACAATTAAAGCTTGGTAAATTGATGCATTGCTTTAAATGCTGTTTCACTGCTCTATAATTGTTCCCATGAAAAAGCAGATCCCAAACTTGATACTGCCTTTAAATTAAAGAATGGGGTGGGGGGAAGCTGTGGTGGTGATGAATTAGTGATATAGCAGTCGGAGCGCTTCAAAAATAGCCGTGCATCCCAGAGAGGTTTAGATGAAGACTGAAGCAAAAAACTTCAAGTCCGAATTGGCATTAAATTAGCTGAATTTCAGTAGCTGCTGAAGTCATCCAGGTTTGTCTGCATGTACAAAGCATTCCATCAGTGACAACAGCAGCGCTCCTTCTGATGGGTTCGTAATTTATTATATTCACACCGACTTTGCAGTCACTGGACAGCACAGTCCAGATCCTAATCCTTGCTCCATCAGTGAATATTCAGCGTTTCTTCACCAGCTGTGAGGATCTAAACTGGGAGCAGGTTTATGGTCCTGCAAGCCATTGACTCCACTGGATTTTGCACGTCCTCAGTGGAATTCAGGATGGAGTTTGACTGGAAGACTTTTAAGTGGTAATATGTCTCTATGGAAAGGCTTCTATTTCAAAGCACAGAGTAGCATTGACTTCTGGGCAGTTTAGAAGACTACAAAAGTTATCAATGCAGAGCAGACAGCATGTTTTAAATTACCCACAGCTCAGTTTCTGATCAGCTAAAAATAAGTAATAAAGTAGCATATCAATTAAAAAAAAAGAACAGAAAGGCAATAAAAATAGGTAATGGACAGATTAGGCTGTGAGATTTTTCATTAAGCAGTGTGTGATATGTAATATTATACCTGCTGCTCAGGAGCATGGCTAGGTCTGCGGGAAAGAAGATAATTCAGGCGCCAGGAGGGGTCAGGATGCAAACAACTGAAGATTCATGCATATATTTTAAATTCACTGCTGGAATACTTTAAATAATCCAAGGATTTATCCAACAGTCCTGCTTCCCACAGCTTCACAGATGTGGGACTGCATATGGTACGGCTTGGCTGATAGAAATGAATTCTGGGGAGTTAGTAGAATAAACGAAATATTCCTTAGAACAGGCTGGGTGAGACCTGCAGCGCTTTAGCAAGATGTAGCTAATCTGGGGGAGTCTGCAGCTCACAACCCAGTGCAACACAGAGGTGCCTGAGTTTAGCTTTCACTGGCCTCCGCGCGTCTTTGGTTGTGCTGTCTCCCATACCTGGGCTTGCTCCTGTAGAGTGACCTACGCACTGTCTTCGCTGGATGTTTGCACAGGGTTTGGGCAACCAAAGGCTGGAAGGATGCTGTGGCTCCTGCACCCGTTGTAACCAGTTCCATTTTCAGGGTCAGGAATCCTTAAGTCTTTTAGACAGAAAAGTCTCTCCCAGCGGAAATGCAAAAACTGTGGAGTTTGGGGCTTTTATGGCTAATATTACCCACCGTGTGGTTGCTTACAGGAGGTTTGTTTGTCTTTCTCCCACAGAAAGCCTATATCTTTACATTCCTGCTGAGTTCCAGACTCTTCATCGAACCCCATGAGCTTTTGTCCCGAGTTTGTCACAAGTGCATTGAGCAGCAGCGGCTGGACGACCCCGTGCTGGACAAGGTTAGTTTATCTTTACAGCAGAAAAATGTGAGGTATTTTCGACGGACAGAGAATGCTGGGGCTCTGGTATGTGTCCTTTGCCTCCCTTTGGACTGAATAAAACTTTCTCATAAAGGATGACAGTTGCCGCTGAGATCCTGACATTGAGTTATCCTAGTATCCATGTCCAAGAGCAGTGCTCCAGGCACGAGTCACTTCAAATCTTCTTCTAATTTTCCCTTTCCCCCTGTCTCAGTCTTCCCAGGTGACTTTCCTTCTTAACTTCTTTAAGGCTCTGATGAAGCCTGCGGGATGCGAGGAGGTAGGACGTAAACTTCACACGCTGTCAATTGCAGATGTCGACACACCACTCTCCCGTTTTTACTGAACGCGTCTGCCCTTTTGCTTTCTTGCTTCTGGTACAGTAATATTTCCTCTTGGCCTTACCTGTCACTTTGGACACTACGGAACAGCATGCAGCTTCCCACTAACCGCCCGTTGCCGGCACTGACAGATCGGCCGCGCAGCCGTGCTGCAGAGCGGCGCTGTCTGGCACACCAGGAAGGAGTGGAAGCAGTAGGGAGGCTGTGACAAGCGAACAGAATGAGAAAATCCAAGCTGTTACCGCGTCGGCACTCCTCCTGTTTTGCCCTAGGGACTGTGCGGACCGATACGGTGTGTAACAACGCATGTGCATCCTCTGGCAGTCCCACAGACACTAGGGTGGAGAGGGATCCCACCGGAACCTAGTGGGTTCCACCCAAGCTCTCCTCGGTGCATTGATGAAGACCCATCCAGTATATTACCTGGAGCAGGAGATGCATCTTCAGTGCAGTGAAGGGAAGAAGAACGTGCATTAGTTGCAACTTTCCAAAAAACCCCAAATTCTGAAATGATTCTCAAGATCAGCCTTTCCAGCTTTGAAACTGTACTTTTGGCATCAAATACTGAATCACCAATATCTGAACATGTGGGCTTGTTTTTGCCCAGGCAACTGGTTGCATGAGTAACAGGGGCTCTGCTCTCACTATGGGGAGCAATCATCCAGACTACATAGAAGTAGAAGTCTGATACTTGGGTTGCCCATACGGTCCGTGTCAACAGAAATATCTGTATGAAGTGCAGCATCCAAAACAATTTTTCTGAGGTGTGATGGGTTCTGTTCTCCGATGCTATGACAGGTGCAAATTTTGGAGGATTAAAATGTGAGCATTGCAAGGTTTTGCTGCTCATTAAAATTTGCAAGAAACGAGAAACGTTATCTTATTACAAAGATCTCCCAATCTGCCTGAGGTGAGCCTGCATTCTGGACCAGCCTGGAGTAACGCAGAGTTGGTGGGACACAGCCGATTTTGTGCTCCTGAGAGCGGGGCTGACTTTGAAACTTGGCACGCAGGCGACCTCCCATCCCCTGAGTGGTGCCCTGTGTCTTGCACAAAGTCCTCTCCTGCAATTCGTAATAGCAGTTTACACAGCTGGAGCAAATGTCTCCCCAGACCTTTGTAGTTTCCAATAAAGCTTTCCCTTTAGCAGCCACCTGCTGGTCTTTGAGCATGAGCTTAATGCTAGCTGACAGCAGTTATTTTTAGAGATGTGGTTCATTGAAACCTGTTGTTGGTGGAAAGCTGAAATGTGCATTTTAACCACCTTGGTTGAAAAGCAGAGAGCTGTGGAGCTCAAGAGTATAATTTTTGCTGATTACAGGGTACGCTTTAGCTACAGTACGTAGGATGCAGAAGGCGGCTGTTTGTTTTGGTCTGTGTTTTCTGTAAATAAAAATGCAGTTTGTTGTTTAACGCAATTTCCTTTTCACGTGTTCTTGGGTAACGGAGAAAGGAAGCTTTGGAAGCAGCCCTGCTGGCCGTCTTTTGAGATGATACTAATGCACCAATCGTGCTTTTCCCCACGTTTCCCTCCTTGCCCCGCGTTTTCCTGACTATTCCCACATTCCCACTGCTGCATCCTTGGATAAATCTACCCTGAAAGTAAAGTGGGCATCAGCTGTGTGTTATGGGAGTGGGTGTCCTTGTGTCTTGACCTTGAGCTCAAGTGGGCAGAGAGCACCATTATCAGCAGCCCAGGTAAAGTTACGAAAGTGCTGGTGTTTGTCCGTCTTTTCTTCCTCTTGTTACATCTGCCAGTGGTCACTAAGCAGGTTTTTTTATAAGCCCAGAAGGCAAAAGACTCACCTCTTTGTTGCTCAGGAGATACATTGCAATCAATTTTTCAGGAAACGATGAAACCGTAGGAGGGTCGTAAGTACAAAAGGGAAGAACGTGTGGTTCAAATGAGTAAAGAGGCCAGATGTTTTTTAAAAAAGGTATAAAGGTTGCACCAACAAAATGCACATCCAACCATAACCTGGCCAATCGCATGTGCAGAATATTTAAATCTGCATGTAAAACAGACAGTTGTGCATGCATCTAAGCACTGGTGTATTTTGCATGCCAAAATATATCATCTGTGCACCGCACTATTTGTTTGCATGTGTGCAGATTTTGCAGGTGCAACCATCAGCTCCTTCTTTTTAAAAATCTGGCCCACTTTCAGTGAGATACATATTTGCTGGGAGAATTTAATGAGTAAATATGTTTCAATCCTTGCCCATCATTCTGGTTTCCGTTTCAGGCACGGATCAGAAAATTTGGACCCAAAATCTTACAGTTGCTGACAGAGTGGACAGAGACATTCCCGTATGACTTTCAGGAAGAGCGGATGATCGGCCATCTGAAAGACATGATTCACAGGATAGCCCCATGTGATGAGGTGAGGATGTCTGACCTGGGACATTGTGTGGAGATGTTGTGTTCTTTTTCTACTTGGTTCCTCTGTTTCCTCCTATTGCTGCATTCTGTTCCGTGCCTCTTCCTGGGAACTCTTACAGTTTTGTTCTCTAACGGTTAAAACCTGTAATAGCTTCCCTGAAAGCCACATCTCTGAGTTTAGGTAGCCCTTGTGGCAGTGACTTGGGGACTCATTGGAGTGATCAGTGGAATTTATCTACTGCACATCGAATTGTAAGAGAATACCATTCCCATTTGAGAGGTGGAACATCTGAGGCATAGCATAGACTGAATGTGGTGGTAACAATTCAAATATCAACAGAACTATGATGTCCCAAGTTATAGTCTAGCAGAGGAGTGAAGTATCATGACCTGAGACCAACCATCCTGGCCAAGCAGCGGCTCAGGGAGTGCTCCAGGATGTTCGGTTTAGTGAATGAGGAGTGGAGGAAGCAGCCAGTTGTCAAGTGATTGCATTGGGAAGCTCAAAAAGATCATCAGTTGCCTTAAGGTACCTGATGGAGCCTTCATTTCTGTGAGAAAACGAGTGGTTGTGAAAGAGTAACCACCAAAGGGCATTTATGGTTCTTTTCTGTCTCACCTTCTCCATTTCCTTATGTCCTTGATCACCTGTGCCGAAATCTAATTTTCCATTCCTTACTTTACACGTCTTCGGTCTGGTAGAGTTCTTTTTTTAAAAACAATCTTTGCATTTTGTTATCTTTTTCGTTAGTGAATCTAACAAGGTTTATACCTTCCTGTCCTGTGTAAAAGAGTTCACAGGCCCTTGTACTTGAGCTGGTTGATATTGTCAAGCAGTGACCCAGACAGGAGGTGAGGAGGCACAGAGCAGCAGACTCTCATCACAGTTTGACTGGTGCCGCTGGAATCCCCATCAAAGCTCGCAGGACCTATGGGCAAAGAGATAGCTCCTGTTGAATCCAGCCTGTTTGGCTGATATGGCGAGATGGCAGGGGTCAGTCCTTAAATTTAAAGAAAATACAAATGTTTATGGACACGTAGCTTTTCTGGGAGCATGAAAGTGGCAGAAGAGAGCAGTGTGTGGCCTGCTGGGCAAAACTCAGTCTAGATGGCTCTATTGTCTTGGTGTTCAAATGCATGAGCCATGTGTGTGGCAGAGTAGGACACAGTGAATGGAGTCTCTGGGAGACCTGCTTGCTAATTCAGGTGGGTGAATCCCATAAATTAATTCAGAAACTTTAAAAATACCACAAAATCCATTAAAATAATAAGGATAAGAGCAAATAGTACATAGAGAGTCTCTAATTACTTCTAGGTTAACCGTGGGATGTGGAGGAATTCAGTTCCATTGGCTACATCAAGGCCTGGCTTGAGGCCACAGATGGGTGCGATTCAGTGGAACAAAAAGCGCGTACCCATGAGTCCAAGAACGAGAGGGGTGGAGAGAAGAGAGAAGGGTTGCAGGTTAGCAGGGTTGCAGCACAATGGGAATGAAATTGGACCCTCCTACCCACATGAAACAGGAGATAAATTGAAACAGCTGCTCTTGGGCTGGGCTGGCATCATGGCTGGCACTTTTGGGTGGCTGTAGGGCAGCATCCATGCTGCTGATCCATCGACCAATCCATCGGTTGGCTCGGCTGGCCAGCCCATGGGAGAGAATGGGTGGGAAAGGCATGCTGCATGGCACTTCGATGGAGGTGAAGGGAACACAAAGGACTTTCAGAAAAAGCCAAGGTGGCCTCAATTCCATTGACCAGAGCAGTAAAACTTCTCCCTCAAGGGGAAGAGGCAATGAACTTGCTCCTGCCAACCACCAAGAAAGGTGCCTTGTAGCCCTTCAGCATCTGAAGTGAGAGAAACCTATACAGACCCACCAAAATCATGTCCGCTGGAAAGAAGGAACCAGCCGAGAGGACAGAGAACAGGGGCTTATGGGCGCTCTTTAAAAGCAGTAGCTGCCCTGGTGAAGAGCCATAAGTGCTAAAAATCAACTTTTTGCATACAAAGCAATAGTTTATTTCCCTAACCTGAGCAAGTGGAGTGCTTGCTCAGGTTATGCCCCCACCTTTGCTCTGGAGTGGGCATAGCTGTGTACCGATGCTTATGGGTGCCCTGGGGGGCAAATCATTGTTTTTCAAATATTACTAGGCACTATAATTTCAAGTGATTATGCCTCAGCAAAATCAATAATTAGTTTAAGAAACAGCTGCAAATGTAAATTTCCTTTTTTTAGGGGACAGCACGAAAGAGTGGTGGTGCCCATTAGTTGTTTGGAAGAAAGTTGTTGCCATTGTGGATCATAGAAATTAAAGATTGAAAGAATTGTGAGGTCATCTCGTCCATGTAGGTTAATGCAGGATTTTCCCCTGCAGTGTATGCTCCTGTCCTTTGTAGAGTCCACTTTCTAAAGGCTCTGTGATGTGCTTATAAAGGTGTCCATGCTGAGAAGCATTTCTTCGTAAGTACTGTGATTTGCATTTAGAGTTAGAAATTTTAATTAAAATTTGAGCTCCTAAGCCACCTGCTGAGGTTTGCCGTCTTCAGAGGAACTTTCCTAGTTAAGAATGAAACATTTTCTTTAAATATTAAACAGTAGTATGCTTCTTTTGACTGTTAATGTGGCAAAGAAGTGAAATCGGTTGATAGAGTCCAGCACGCAGCCCTTGTGCAACGGGGGGTCACTTTGTGGCAAGGTAATTACCAGCATGTTGAGGGTAATGAACAATGTTGTTTTCACTTAGCGAACATAGTTTAAAGAAGGCAGGAAATGCTTTTAAAAGGGCAAAAGCAGGATTTTTTATTTTTTTTTTTAATTTCTCCCCCAACACATACAGAAAAGCTTCCTAGACAAGGGTGCACCCAACCGATTTTCAGTGAGTCTCTTCAAGAGCTCTAATTTCTGAATAATCTTTTTTGTGTCCATTAACTGTCTCTCTTACTTCATTCTTTATTAGGTGGTTGGCTTACCTGAGTCTTTGCTGACTGTTGTCTATATCTATATTATTACGCTGTGTTCCCTACAAAACTAGGTGAAACTAGATCTCTTGATAAGGATTTATTGAAAGACTGGCTAATATGCATGTCTTTCAACCAATTTTGTGCTGCTTTGTGGCTTTTAATCCAAACAGTGAAGAACTTGATACTGCACAGACGTGGCTGGCCAAGATTTCTCATCCAAACTCCTTTTGAAAGAGAAGAGGGTTTTCAGCTAAAAGGTTTTTAGCCAAATGTTTTATGTTCTGTAGAAGACTTGGATTTCAGTGCTGTGCCTGTCCCCCTGCACCAAAATGAATTCCCCTGTTTACAAAATATGTTCACAAAATACCAAAAATGTTGCTATTTGAGTTTCCACTGAAAAATAACATTGTACTCGTAGAGCTTGATAAGTTGTGCTCAGATTTGCAAACACACCTGGATGTAAACCAGGGAAATATTTAGATGGTGTTCAGTAGTTTGGGTCCAGGACAGTCTTTGGAAATCAAAAGGGTGACCATCTGCTTGAATGAGGAATTACGTGAAGGTAGCCAGTAGTCTCTTGTCCTTGGAGCTAGTATACGTCAGGACAGATAAAAACTGAAAGAATGGTTTTTAATTTTCCAAAAATTATTTCAAGTCTTTATTTTTACATCTTCCTCACTCAATTTTCGCTCCTCCTGTGTGATTTGCTTCCAAATAGAACATGTGTTGTCATTCTCCAAGACCAGTCCCTCCAGCCTTCTAGGTACTTGTTTCATTTTGGACTTACCAGCTCTATTTTGCAAAAAAGCCCGACTGCATCCTGCTTATCTGGGCCCTGTTCCAGCCCAGCTCAAGAGAGCATCTTCCTTGAGTGAAGTGAGAGGTTCCTCAGCAATGTGAAACCTTCTGCTAGAAAAGCCGTATGAAAGTTACGGTGTTGCAGCAGATGTTAAAGCACTTGGGATGTTCTGAAGGTTTCCAGCCTCAGATTGTAATGGAGACAGGGTAGAACTGAGCATGTTATTCTTCGCTGTGAAGTAGTAGGAGATGCTACTTCCAGTGCGCAGATGGGATCCTGTGTAGGTGAGAAGAGCCCTGACCCTGGCTTCTGGTACCTTGAACACCTAAGCCATGAGTGCTGTCAGTGCCTAACACTGAAGACTGTCCACAGTCTACAAAAGTCTGAAGAAGACGAAGGCTGTATCTAAACCATGGGATTCAGGAGTACTTCCCAAGACTTCACTTGGGCTGTGTACAGCTTTGGGATGCAACACAGGTGTGTGTTGGTCTTTGTGGGAAGGCGCACTCTGGCCAAGTCCCTGTTGTGATGATGAGGACTGTGTGGAGGGTGCCAGGGCGTACATCTGCTGCGCCGTACAGATGTAACAGAAGAGGGCTTCGTGCCAGCTCTGGTTTCACACTGACAGATTACAAACTGATGTTACTGGCAACTTGATGTTACTAAATTCTGTTTGGATGGGGAGTGAGGAGTTATTCCACGTGTGAGCAGCCAGAGGATCTCTCTGCTGTGTGTTTTTGTGCTGGAAGAGGAGCTGGTAGTAGGCCAGCCTGCAAACTGTTTTCCCAAGTGACCGTGCTCTTTGAAATTGAGCAAGCACCCGATGCACCCATGCCCGATGCTCCTTTTTCTGGCTGGGAAAGCCCACGAGGCCATGTTCCTCGGTAGGGTACGCCCTGTGCTCCATGTGAGGCTTTTGCTCAAGGACATTAATCCATGTCTTTAGAGCCCATCCACCAGTTCTCTCAGTTGTTTCGGTTTTATCATGTCTGCATCTGTCAGTCATGAAGAGTTGAAGGCATTTCTTTCTGCTGATCTTCCATGGCCAGTGGCTCCACTCATTGTCTGTAAAGAGCTGCTCCAGCTCTGAGAACGACCTGAGCAACTTAGTAATGATCATCCTGCTGAGCACGTGGCTGCGCTTGGAATATGATATGAGCTTCCTTCAGTAGCAATTAACATTTTGGATATTAAATACTCAAAGCCACACGATGCTCAGACCACTCCAACTGCAAGTAGCTGCATGCTTCTGCTGCTCTCAGCTCAGAAGGATGGAGACAATAGTGTTAGAAACATTTCTTATTCCTAATAAATAAGAGTTGACTAGGCAACACTAACAGGTAGAGTTCTCGGCCAACGCGTAGCAGGCATGAAGGATAGGTACCGAGTGCTGCTGTGCTCCAGAAAGCTGCAATAACTCATGTTGTAGCGTGACATCTCCTCTGATCCTGCTGTTGGCAGGAATATGTGAGTATCGGTGCCAGCCCAGCCCACCAGTCCTGCCTGCCTCTTCTCTTGACTGCAGTCTGTTTCTGTGGTCCAGAGCACAGAACTGTAATTAAGCCAACTGGTTATTCTGAAATAGGCTTGTTGAAAATAAAATGGTAACCTGTTGCTGGCTTAGGAGTATTTTGCAGAAGGGAAAATTCAGCATAAAAACACTCCTTTGTCAAGTTTTGTGGGTGGTTTATGTTTCTTTCTCTCCCTGTCTCTCCAGGCCTACTGGAAAAAGATGAATCAGCTTTTGCAAACCCTGAATCAGAAGCTTGCAACCCTCAGCCACGGGCAAGAAGGGATCGTCAAGATCAGTGCTGCTGTCTCTGATAAGCTGGTTGCCTTTAAAAGTAAACCTCCATCAATTCAGAGGGAAATCCTGAGCGTCTGCAGTGACCCTTACACTCTGGCTCAGCAGCTGACACATGTGGAGCTGGTAAGTGGGAATGGTTCCCAACTTCTGCAGGCAGAGATATTATTTTAAGCCATCAGCTGCTAAGTATTCCAGACATAACCAAAAAATGTCTGCGCTGCTGCAGCACATCCCGTGCTGTCTCAGCACTGCAGCAGGAGGCCGGGTTTGACGGGGTAAGAGATGCTGGGGAAGCAGGCTATGTATCAGAGCGTTCCTGTGCATCTTGGGGCGGGTCACGTCCCTTTTTCAGCTTGCTTATTTGTGAAATGCCAGTCGTTTCCCAGGAAGGTCAAGGCGTTCCCACTTCTGTAAGGTGCTCTGAGCCCCCAACCTGAAGGTGCTATTGAAATGGCTGGTCATTAGCCTTTTTATTAATTTGGAAGAAATTTTAACAGTTCAAATGCGTTCCTACAGATCCACAAAGCATCCGAGTTGTTTGATGTGTTTTTCGTTCTTCCCTTTGGGACTTTGTGCATGGACATACAAGGGTGTGCAAATACCACCCACACGAAGTCCTGCTGCTGCCCTCGGACCGCAGTCCACTCTCAAACAGGTTTTTGATGGTAATTGCTCCAATTGCAGTACCAAGATGTTGGACAGACTGTTGTTGTGTTGCACACTCTTCTCCCGGGTTCAGGTCCTCTGTGTAGACCTCCTGGATGTTCAAAGAAGAACGTAAAACATTGCTGCCATCTGCAGATCTCTTGATGCTGTAATGATTCCCTGCTGCCTGTCCTCCTGTAGACAGTTTTCATCCTTGAGAGCAAGGCTGGAAAAGCAAACCATGAAATGGACGGTGGCTTGGAGTGAATATCATGGAATTAGCCTTGGGAACTCTGAAGGTAGTTGATATTCTATTTGTCAAGGAGTAGAGTAGCTCAGAAACCCCAAATTTAGGCTCATCTTCTCACCTTGGTTAATTTTCAGAACATGCAACTTTGGGTCTCTTTGCCTTATATAGCTTAAGCCAGAGAGTGGAAGTCCTTTTGCCTGGAGTTTTTCTCTTGCTTTTCTTTTCTGCCACACAACTGTCTCACAAGGAGAGATTCCCCGTAACCGGGGCACCCCTGCACTTTTAAAACTGATGCAGCCGGAGGTTTTCATTCCACTTTACTGTAATCAGTGGTCTCTACCTTCTCTTTTACTTACTGCATCCAGTACACCAACTACTCTGCAGTAAAACTGTCTGATGCTTCTTTATTACTAAGAATTATTTGCTACTTATTTAATAACAGTTATTAGTAAAAGTCCCATACAGTTATCAGTGGCAAGGTAAGAAGCCAAGAGAAATAGCATGGGAGTAGCCATAAAATTTGCACTTAAGCAAAACTACCATTAATTTTATTGTTGCTTCAGTGTCCTAAGTTTGGGCTGTGAGAATTCCAACATACCTCCTCTGAAATACCTTTGTGACCTGCAACCTACTCAAAATATTTTTTCTAATAAACATATTTAAGGGAATTGAGAAGCCTATTAAGAAGACCAGTGGTGTGGCTGGAACTGCCAGGATTGTTCAGGAGCTGGTGGAGATGGCCTGTCTTTTACTAAGAGAGATCTGGATGTTTTATTTACTCTTGTTTTGGTTGATGCCTGGGACCCTCTGCAGTGTAAGCAATGCCTTTAATGTCAACCTGTGCATCTTCAATGCCTTCCTTCCTCAGTGGCACAGAGCCACCACCCCAGGGCATCACCTGAGCTTCCCTGGGTAGGGAGGTGGGGTCAGAGCACTATGTGTGCAGATGAGCAATGGATTGCTGTGGTCACCAGAGCACAGCACTACTGCCATTTTCACAGCTGGGAAACAAAGCCATTGGGCAATGCTGGACCACAGCAGGTCTGCACAGAACTGAGGTCTGCTGGCCCCCAGATGGGGTCTTGTGCATCCAGCACCTTTCTCTCTGTGCAGTGGAGAGGGCTCTTACTGTGGCTTGTCAGTAATGAGACATGTTTATTCTCATTTTCTTCTGTCTGCTGAAATAACTCTAATTGTTCTTATGAATTTTAATGTCTGGTGCTAGTTGGCTGTCTACCAGTTCAGTAACACCATTCAGAGCGGACAGATAATGGGGATGTCTTACCAAGAGAAACAGAAGAGATTCTGGGGTGGTTTCTTATTTCTTCTTCTCTCTCTATTTTCCCCCCTCTAATAGGAAAGACTAAGCCACATTGGACCTGAGGAGTTTGTGCAGGCATTTGTCCATAAAGACCCTCTGGATGGCACCAAGGTATGATTTGTCTGCATGCAAAGCGTCTCCTGTGATTAGTGTTTGTTCTAGATGAACTGATGTGATGAGATCCATAAGAGCAGGGCCTGGGGCACGTGTTGACCATGGCCAGGCCAACTGATGACCTGTATTCTCACAGCAAGGATGGGACCTGTTGGTAGAGCTCGCCCTGCCAGGTCATTGACATTCCTTCCTGGTCAGAGTATGTCCTAGCCTGAGACTGGCCAAGCACCCTGATGTTCTGCTTTCTGGCTTGTTCCTCCTAACCTGCTTTGACCAGGACAGATGGCTTGTGGCTGTACACAACCAGGGAATGTCTGTTCCGAGCGTTGAAGGCGTAAAGACTCTGGATGTGATGTAATGCCCATAGTGTGTGCCCAGACACCACAGTAATGAGTCAGTGCGTCATGAATCAACATACTCTTCTCTCTCTACACAATAACTTTTAACCCAAAGCACCACAGGGAATGGAGTGCCTGATCAGGGCTTCATCCAAAGTCCGTGGAAGCCAGTTGAAGTCTTTCCACTGGTTCCAGTGGGGTTTGAAGCAGCATTTCGTTGAGTGCCTCAATAAGGAAAGAGACTTCCTGACTGGAGAGGGAGAGTCAGAGATTTCACATACTGCCAGAAAAGAAAGAGGGTGGCAAATTCTTCCCCAGAACTGCATATGGGCTCCCACTGAGATCATACATCAATGGCAGAATGTCATCATTGGATGCTGAACATAACAGGAAGACCTCTGTTTATAGTGCTGCCCTAAAAGCACCAGAATAGCTCGTAATGGTGAAAAAATGGATGGAGGATGGATGCATGGGCTCTTTCCTTCTCTTATTGGAGTTACGGAACTTCTGCAGTTGGTTCCGGGGAGAGGGGAGTGGGCAGAACTCGTGTTTTGAGTATTCTGAGCATTGATCACATCCTTTAGGAAGGACCCCCAAGGTAGCAAAGATGTGTCAGAAATGTGAAATATCAAACCAGCCACACTGAGATTTCAGCAACCTGCTGCAAACACGAGGGACAAGACTGAAAATGAACAGTTGTCATTATCTGTATCTAAGTAAAATGAAAAAAAAACAAATGAAGGCACTAAATTGGAGTGAATTTTGGAAGACTGGGAGAGAGGCAGCAGTGAGGGAAATCAAATTGCATAAAGCCATAGAGGGGAAGGGATGCTAAAAGGAAGAAGGAAATGTTCAATAATAAACTAATGTACACACAACGGCTGTAGCTGTGCCTAGAATTTCGAATGCAGGGCCAGCACAGAATACTACAAAGATGTGAAGAGAAACTGAGGTTACCGAGTAAACATAAGGAAACATCAGCTAAGCTGGACAGGAAAGATTGGAATGAGAGGCAGAGAGCCTGAAAAATGGTGGGATGGGAAATCCAAGCAGATCATCTTGATGGACTATGACAAGCTATTTGACAGTTACGCGTGTTCTTCAAACGCAAATCTGAACACTGAGGTGCTGCCCAGTAACAGTTCTGGGACTTCAACAAAGTGCGTAATAACAGAGGAAATAACAGGTGCAAAACAGGGATGCACCACGGCATTGCCTTTTAGGCTCAGGGCAATGTCTTCCCCCAGGAGGATCTACTTAGTAAAGCAAAACTGCCGTAACATTTCGCACAAGCCACGGCGCTAACAAATTATTGGGCTTCAAGTCAGCAAGGCTGCTGAAAGCAGAGGTAGTCTGGAACTTTTCTCCACCCTTTGCCTGGGCAGACCAGAGGTCCCAGCGATGATTTAGAAGAGCCTCGGCACCAGGGTAAGGTATAGCCCAGGGATCGTGTGGGGCCTGGCAGAGCGTTGTACACAGCGGCACAAACCTTATGTGGAGTGACATATCATTCCCTGACCCATGAAGAGCACCCCTGTTAACCACCGGGAATTGGCTCTGCTCTGAATTCCTTCCAGCTGGAGATCATATTAAATATCTTTCTTGCATGAGGGCTTCAAAAGGCTTCACTTATGAGTGTTTATCAAGCACTCGGAGTTGCAGATGGAAGATGCTAGGGAGGTGCTAAATATTGTTGCCATTTATAAAGCTTAACCTTTAAAAAGCAGTCTGTTTCAATTTTAACTGTTGCACATTTTTCACAAGTTTTGTGGTATTAGCTGTGGTGCTTAAGCCCTGGCACAGGGCAGCGGTGTTGAGATGGAAATGCTATATTCAGAACAAAACCCAGGTTTCATGTACTTTTTTGCTATAACGAGGAACAGTACCACAGAGCGCAAGAAAAGACTGTGGCTGCTTTGGGTTTCCTTTGTTTTGTTTGATATTTCCATGCTGTTTGCTGACATTTACTTCTGAGATGCTTTTAAAATATATTTTTTATTTTATAAGTAATCTACTTATAAAGTGGCTAGGAATTTCAGGCTTGTTAAGATTTGCTCCCTACCATGGTACTGTGATTTCTGTTTCTAAACATACCTGTTTACAGAATCACAGGTGAATATTTTCTTACTTTGAATTACCTCGGGAATCATACAAAGTCCATTTCTTAAGGGATTTTAGTCACTCGTTTAACTTACATCATATGGGTAATCCCAGTGACATTACTGGATTTGTGTTTATCTATTGTGGTTTTCTTCTTAGTGGCATGTTTTTATGGCAGCTCTGGGAAATAATCATCTTTATAAAACAAAAAAATCAGTATTCTCTGATACCCTCTAGTGGATGTTAATGAATGTTCAAATAAATCACGTGAACTCTAGGGAGCAGTGTGTCCTAGACAGACACTCTAGGAATTTAGGGCTGGGGAAAGGACTTGAATTCTTAAAATCCCAAGCAACATCTTCAGGCTGTGCGAACTGCCCTATCACTCTGCTGAAGTCAAATTATCTGTTCATGTCAAAGGAACTGGAAGAGTTCAGCCAAGTATCTACTCCCACAGCCTGTATCGGTTATGGGAATTTATGTTAAGATTCATACAAAAAAGTGAAAAATGTTCTTCTTGTAATGGCTCTTATCAGTGAAGTATCTCTGGCGTGTAAGTGACCTGTTCAAGAGCAGCCATGAAGACAGAGCTGGTCACTAGAGAGACTATTATCCTGAAAACTCAATAAGGGAAAATATTTTTGTCCATAAAGAAGCAACTAGAACGGTGTTTTCTCTTGCTTATCTCTTGTTCACTTCACTAAATTATGGTCTCTTCCCCTCCAGAAAAGGGCTGTGAGTGATTACATTTACTGAAGTGAAGGTAGTCCTGGAATCAAAGCCACGGCCCGAGCGTGCTGTGGAAGACTGTGCTTGTCTTACTTTTTCTGCATATTCTTGTTGCTGTCTGAATCCCGCGATGTCCCCCCCCCCCGTTAATATCCCAGTGAACGAGGGTCAGCGCAGACTGTGTCGGTGAACACTTGCTGCGGCCAAAACGGGGCTGATTTCTGTACACTGGTGGGAATTCTGTGGTGTGACACACTCAGCGAGACCCTGTGCATCTGCCACCCCCTGCCCGCTGACTTTTTGAAAGGGGCCCTTAATGCGCAGTCTTCCACGTGCGTGAGAGAGACGCGGCCAATAATTACCTTTGTGTAGTATTTCTCTAAGCGATCTGAAACACAGTTATATGTCTTTCTGTGCTTTTTTTCTCCCCAGACTTGTTTCAGTGAACAGAAGAAGACGAGTAACCTTGAGGCCTATGTGAAATGGTTCAACAGACTCTGCTATCTTGTAGCAACAGAAATTTGCATGGTAAGTGAAAAGTACGCGGCGTGTTTTACCCCGTGCCTGAAGTACCACTTTGAGATTTTACATTAACAAGCAAACCTGGGGATTTATTTCTTACGGCCTCGCTAAGCATCTGATGGTAAGTTTTAGTAATATTGCACTCGCAGAAGCGGCCTGATAAATGACAAACATATTGCAAAACAGGGCTGGCGACACACGGGGGATGCACTGTTCTCTTGATGTAGTAGGAGCACAGTGTGGAATAATGAACCCTGCGGGGAAAAAGAGAGGAAAAAATGCCTTGAATTATCCTGTGAGATTTCTGCTGGAAAAGATTCTAGTGGAGCCATATTTGTTATCTGTCATCCGAAAGCTCTGTTGTGCGTGTGAATTCCCATTGCGTGGCTCTTTGTCCTGCCGCCCGCCCGTTGCTGCAGCTGTGACTAGTTGGTTTTTAACTTGGTAGTGGTTTTAGTTTGTTTAATTTGGCCCCATCAAAATGAAATGAATGTTTTCTCCTTTGAAGAAAGTGTGGAAGGGAGGAATAGTAGTAGTAGTATAAATAGCCTAGATAGCCTGTGACTCAAAAGCATTACCATTTGAAGATGCTCTTTTGAAAAGGTGGGGTGTTTCCAGTCCAGTTAAAACATAGATTTAAAATGCAACCTCTCATTTGTCCTGGCCATCCTGCTGAAAGGGCCAGAAGAGGGGAAAGGGATTAATGCAATGAAACAAAGTCTTTCTGGGAGAAAGATGCTGCTGTTACATGGGTGTGAAATCCTGCCCTCAGGAAAGTCTGCGCTGATGTGCCCACTGACTTGAGGGGGGGCAGCAGGAGCTGAGCTGCTTCAGGGCTGTTTGGGCTGTTCCAGCGCTAAACATCAACTGAGGGGAGCCTGGGAACTGCCGTGAATTTCTCCTGTGTGACCGCAATGAAAGCTTTGATTTTAGACACTGCCACTCACCAGCATCCACTGGATTGCTGGAACAGAATTGGGGCCAGCGACTGATAGCAGATGTATATGGAACAAATCCCTAAGATGCCCTCCAATTCTGCATGTGCTTATTACAGATATTTGTTTATTTTAATTTGCAGCCTGCAAAAAAGAAACAGCGAGCACAAGTCATCGAATTCTTCATTGACGTTGCCCGAGAGTGCTTTAACATAGGGAATTTTAATTCGCTGATGGCAATCATTTGTAAGTACAGCTTCTAACCAGACCTCTCCATCAGCTGTTGCAGATGGAAAAGGAAACCTGATTCTGACCTGTGGCTCTCTTTTCTTCTTTCTCACTCATAGCTGGAATGAATATGAGTCCAGTTTCCAGGCTAAAGAAGACTTGGTCAAAAGTGAAAACAGCCAAATTTTTCATTTTGGAGGTAATTAAAAAAAAAAAAAAAAAAGTGCTGATACACTGCTTGAATTATATATTGTGGATTTTTTTGTTTGTGAATTTTCACATTGTTATCCAGGTATGAGATGTTTACAGACATGTTTCACAGGCAGAGTGCCAGATTCTGGCTGAAGTTTCCCAGGTGTAGGGAGGAAGGTGTGAAGCTGCTGACATGTAGAGGGCAATCAGAGCACTCAAATAAATAGGAGGAACAAAAAAAACCGAAAAATACGATCCTATATGCAAGCCACGTTTTTGTTTGGCTACAGACACAATGCTGAATGTAAAGCTCCCTAGCTATACCTTGAATGTGGAGAGAACACAGCCCAGGGTTGTTTTTTGTATTGAGGATATCAGGATTTGGCATAGATAAAATGTGCAGTTTTTATTTGTCACATAAAAGCTCAGTAAGCTGTTACTAGAAAAATCAAAGGTACAAACAGACATGATCTGTAGATCTTTCATTGTATTTTTGGCTCATGGGTTTTTGTTTGTAGGTGGATTTTGAAGATGTAGGCTAGGTTCTGTTCAGGCTTTGCTACAACTGAGGGTAAAGTTGTCTTCAGAGGACCCGGGTCGCTTTCTAACCAACATGTCTTCTTTTGTGTATCTAGCACCAGATGGACCCTACTGGCAACTTCTATAACTACAGAACAGCGTTGCGGGGGGCTGCTCACAGATCCCTCACCGCACACAGCAACAGGGAGAAGGTAGGTGTGACCGCACCCCGTGTGTCTCCAAATGGATGGTGGGCATTGCTGCTGAGAGTCAGTGGCTCAAAGACTTGATGCAACTTCTCTCCTCCCTTCCGTGGGTCACCAGTGCAAGGCTTGCGCACTGCTAAACGCGATTGGAAGTGTAAATCTGTGGCTGAAAGGAGTCTGAAAGGGATGACAGGGTTTTTTGGACTTGCTCTCGGATGCTGGGGAGCTAGAGAGGACAGAACACACACCACGGAGGACTTTGTTGCAGGCATCTCTATCTCCCTGGAAAATTCACATTGTGTAGATTGATAACCCCGATGGAACAGGTATTCCAGACTAAAACGACTTTTATTTTGGTATGGAGCGTCAGCCTGGCAGGCCCAGGTGGAACTGCCTTTGGTGTCAGCTGTGCCAGGCAGGTCCCTGCGGGGACAAGCCCCTATTGTGCAGAGTGTGGCTGGAGATAGCGAGCAAAGGGCGCAGCGCTCGGAGGAGAGGTGGTTCTCCGTTTACACTGGGGAAAGGTGACTTACTGCAAGTCCTGCAAAGAAGTCCAGTCTGAATCCATTGCAGCAAATTTGGGGTGAAATTCTGTCCTCCTGAATTTTCATTTCGTGTGGTGGTTGCTGCCATCCTGGTGAGCAAGAATTGAAGTGTTTTATCAGTGTTCATGGCAGATACGTGGCTTTCTGAGATGTCACTGATGCTGCAAAAATCAGATTGACAAGACGTTGGTGCAGGATCCTCCTGTTTTGTGCCCCAGCTTGTTTCTTGTTAATTTTCTTATTTCTCCATTCCATTCTCTTGTTTTATGAAAGAGGGTTCGTTTTTAACATTGCAATTGTACACAGTCATAAACGGGTAATCTCTGCGCAGAGCGTGGCTAAGGTAAAATAGATACTGCATGAATAAGCGTAATATGGAATTTGATATTCATTCACTAGAGGAGCCAGGCCAGATGCTAATCTCACATCTCTGTAAATTTGATGTAAATCTGCTGAAGCTAATGGAATCTCACAGCATTTAGAGTGAAATGAGATCAGCATCTGGCTGCAGGCTGACTCAGCTGCCATGGGAATACGCTGAGTTGTTCTGAAAAGCACTTCTCTGTGCAGAGGGGAGACGATGGCTTTGGATGTTTGTGACTGGCAGAGAAATTCTTTTAACTCCCACACACCGCAGCGCGGACCTGTCGGTCTGAGATGCTTCTGCAGTTTAGCTCTTCTGCCATCATCGTACATATTCCAACCGGTTGCTTTATTGTTTCACTTAATTTCCTGTGGAAGTTAGCAATCTCTGTCCTATCTCTACCCGTAGCTGGTTAAGACTGAGGGCAGAGAGGTTATTAGATTGAAAGGAGTCTATTTTACATAAGAAAAAGCCCATATTCTGTTTCCCTTGTGTAGATAACATTAGCTCAAGAAAAGGCTCAAGCATATGATTTGGTAGCTACTCACACTGGGCGGTTTACAGGGTCAGATACAGCACATCATGTAATTCTTGCTGTAGGAATTAAGGAATTTTGTTTCTTTTTATAAGCAAGTTTATCAGTTATTGTTTCAATGAGTTTGAATAAAATTGAAAGAAGACGGTCACTTTTTTGATAATAATGTTACGTTGTTTCTTGACACACTTATGGCAAAGCTCACTCTGAAGAAAATCTTTCTCTTCAAACTGAGTTGTGCTTACCACAGTTTGAGATCCCAATCCCCGCCGCCCCTCCTCCCGACAAGCGGCCGCCCCAGGAGCACAGACGGAGGCTTCGGGCCTCGGTCCCTCTGCTTGAGAAGGAGGGGGCTCTGGAGAGAGCGCTTTGGTCGCAGACCAACAGATTAAGCAGTGGGTTTTGTCTCACAGGAAGAAAAACTGCCTGTAGGCTCTGAGGAGATAATATTTAACTGGCAGAGTCACCAGAAACGTTACTTTCTTCTCTCCTCAGGGCTGGTGTCTTGGCTGCTGGGGTTTGCACAGCACTTGAACAGGAGCACAGCTCAGGGGCTACATTATATCCTCAGAGGGAGAGAGGGTGAGCCAGTCACCCCGGACACCCTCCCTCCTCCTACTGTCACACATCTCGCCCAAATCCCCCCTGTGACACCGGCCGTCTGGCCCAAAGAGCGCTGCCTGATTCCATCACCCGCTCCGTCCTCGCCCGCGGCGGCGTCCTCGCCGCCTGCGAGACTGCGGCACGGGCTGTGGGAGAAGGATCTCATGGAGAATCCCCCGACCTCAGTCGGCGCTGCTCTGATCCAGCCCTTCTCTCAGTGTGTAAATGGCGTAGTTATAACCGCGCGTTCCTTGGTCAGGAGCAGGTTTGTGCAGAGGCATGGCAAGGCAGCGCTCACAGCGGCAGAAATAAACCTGCCAAAGCGCAGGGTGAGAGAGCTGCTAATGAAGAAGGGCTGATGTTCCACGCAGAATTCGGGGGGGTCTACTTGTTAGGAACTAAGTCTGGTTTTATCTATGCAGTCAGCTGACCTATGCCACCTCCAAAATTAAGTCATTCCACCGGGAAACCCGGCATTGTGCTAATGACACGTCTCTGGCATTGAAATGTTGGGAGTATGTGGAGCGCAGTACTGCGTGTTGTTGCTGTCTGATACGCCGGAGGAAGAACATGTCTGATCTCATTAGCTGTCTTCTTTCTGCAGGAGGCGATTGTCCTTCAGCATGTGGGTGGGTTGGATGGCACGGGGAGGGGGGAATCAAAAGGGAGTGCAATACAAGTTTCTGGCACTAACCCAGGTTTTGTGCTAGCAAAGTGCCTGGATTGAAGCCAACGTGAGAGTGTAACTATATCCACTTTCATTGCTTTTCCTACAGAAATTTGGAAAACAAAACATCCAGGGTAACATATTTTTATTGGGGAAATTAATAGTGACCCAAAGACAGAAATTCCCTGGAAATGTGTAGAGAATTGGCATCCTAGGGTACGTCTGTGACCCCTTTTGGATGCAGATGAGAACAAGCTGTACCCGTGCTCTGAGCCGCCCGGTGGCTGCGTGGCTGCGTTAGCACGGCGTGGAGCCCACATTCGTACAGACCTTCCCTCTCGGCCAGGCTCTCCGTTCATGTTTAGTCCCACTGACGCTGGTGATGGAGCTCCCAGGCAGCGTGGAGCGGGGCAGAACAAGCTCGCATCTGCCTGCAAAAAATACGTAGGCAGAACCTGGCAGTCATTTCTAGCTGGGGAGCAGTGTCTGACTCCAGCTCTCTGTGTCTTTCCACCTTGTTAAGACCACGCTGGTTACAGTTAGCATCATTTTTGGTAGAAAACAAACCGCAGAGACTGAATTGTATTCTTTACCCCAGGTTGACTGATCTAGTTTGGATGATATAAAAATGAATCCTGAAACACACTTAGCTCAGTTTGACCAGAAGTTGCTCCACCTCACCCCGACAGGAGGGCTCAGCATTTTAGGGGGTTAGGCTGTGCTTTGTTTACGTTCCTATATTATATCAGTGAGATGTATCAGGATAATGCCAGTGGCTCTTCGAGCATCGGTCCAGGCTTTTTTATGGCTATTGCACTGACATTACAGAGTTTATCTATGGCTGTCCCATAAAAAAGCCAGCAGAGATGCAGATCTTCAGCAGTTTACTGCATGTGGTATTTTAGCTGAAATAGAAATTGGCTTCCATTTTCACAGCAGGAGTTGGTAGTGGCTTGGAGACTCCGTGCCTCCGTGTTTTGGCGTCTCTGACTTGCTCGCACTCACTGTTGCGTGGTGAAGGCTGTAGGCTGGAAAATAACAGCTGCCACTCTGTTCTAGGTCCATTTCATATCCCCTTACAGCTGATGTACAGCATGAGATGGAATCACAGTACAACATTAAATACTTCACTAAAGGATTGTTTTGTTGTCACCAGCTCCCTTGGCTGGTCTTGCGTGCCGTGAGGGCACTTGAACTGTGGTGCACACTTAACAAGCTGCAGTTCAGTTGATTTACAAATGGGCCAGTGGAAACATTTGGACACTCTACTGTGCGATGAGCTTCCCTTTAAGTTCGTGGTGATTAAGTTTGTAATTAGTGGCTTAAAAGACATGTGTTGCTGCTGCAGGAAGATGCTCACAGAGGTGGCTGCTGACCTTATAGCTCAAACCCCCCAAGTGGCCTTTTTCTGTCACAGTGCCACTGCTGAAGAGGTGGGTAGACTCAGATTTGAATATCAAATCCCAAAGCCCTGGGGGTCAACTTTGTCATGGACTGGTCCTTTGGGTTCTTTTCCCTTTGACTGGTGACACAAGAGGACCCAGAGGGAGTCTGCTGCGCTCTGGGGCTCTGCTGAAGTACTGGGGATGCGCTTCAGGAGCGCTGTTGCTGCCTTCTGCTGTAGAACATCTGGCATCAAATTTATCCCTGCTGTAATTCTGTTAATTTCAAGAGTCCCACCCAGAAGCAGACTTATTCTATAGCAAATTATGAACTGACTCTGATGGCTTAGAGAGAAGGCTTGGATCACTGCTCTATGCCACTTTGCCCTGGCTGATGCTACAATGATCCCTCTGGCTACTGTTGGCAGTTTCCTGCCAACCAACTTAATATTTTCAGTCCTACTGTCTGCAGGTTAATTTGGAGGAGCAGGTTGTACTAATCAGGTACCAGGAAGGAAATTACAGCCTCAAGAGGTAGCCGTGCATGGAGCTGTTGAAAATGAAACAGCTCCCGATCAACTGTTTGTAGACAAGTCCTTGGTCATCAAATTTTATTCTGTCTTTCCTTGTTCAGGGATAATACTGGTTCTTTGGTTTCCAGCTGTCTTTAAATTGCTTGATTTGTGTATTCAGCATCTTTGCTTGTAAAGACCCAACAGAGAAAGGAAGAGTTCTGCAATTTTATTTTCCTCTTTGCTGTCAGATCTTGTCATCAGACAGTGATGCTGTTGATAATAAACTGGGTTATTAGCATTTTCGTAGTCACGTTATTCTGCTCAGTGAACACTGTGTTCAGTTCGTACTCATTTCAGCGTACGTTCTCCTGATGGCTGAAGGTGTCTCTATGCCCTACTGCCTTTTTGCTTGCCTGTCACTGTACTGCTTTCTAAGTGCATAGCACACTGAAAAGTTAATGTTTCTTTTTTCTCCTCTCTCCTGATTGAGTTCTTCGTTCATGCAGAGAAAATACTGAACTGGAAAGATAATAGTGATGTCATTTCTCTTCACAGATTGTGATCCCCTTCTTCAGCCTATTGATCAAAGACATTTATTTTTTGAATGAAGGATGTGCTAATCGCCTTCCAAATGGACATGTCAACTTTGAAGTAAGATCTGCAAAATGTTTTTATCTATCCCGTTCTGATAGCACTGTCTGAGACCATTTGCCTGCAATTTCGGTGCAGGCCAACAAAGACAGAATATGCCAAAACAGATGATCTCAAGAGGCTCCGTGAAGGTTAAACCAATCCCAGAATGTTTTTTAAAAGAATTAATATATATATTGTATGTAAACATTACAAGCAGATCATCCTACCTAGTTTGATGTCAGTTAGCTGCTAGAAATACAGTGTCAGCAGTGTAAATGACTCTACTTACAGCTTGGAGGGGAAGATGACTTTTACAGAAAACATGGAAAAATATTTTTCTTACGTAGACACATAAACAAATCAGTATAAAACGCTTTATGCTTTATTTTATCTGCCTTTTTAGCTCTTTCTCATTTTTAATAAGGAGGTTTGTCAAAGTAAGACATAAATTACTTGTGGTCATTAAAGAAAAATTAGAATACAAGCAGAATTACATACAGAGCACAGAGTCATTGTGTCCATGAGGTAAATGTCACGCTGCTGATGTACGGATTCAAATGTGTTATCTCCTGCCCGTATGTTTTACACAGAAGAATTTCTATTAAACGCAACAGAAGGATTTATGTTCCCCCACAGCCCTGGCGCTCGGTGCTATTAGTCACATATCCTGAGTAACCCCAGTTCTCTGCTGGAGCAGATGGTTTTACACGGGTACAACTTGTTGCTAGTGGCAGTGCGCAGGCACTCGCGTGTCCTGCGCTGGGCTGTGCGCTGCGGTGGCTGTGGTCCGGCATTCTGCTGGAGGGGCAGAGATGAGGCGCTTCCACAAGAACTGCCCAGTCTCAATGAGAAAATAGTTCTTGAGCTCTCAGATTCTTTGTAAGTAATTTTTTCAGCATCACTTTGGTTGGATTAAATTTCCCCTTTAGTTATTGGCATTGTGAGATAGTGAGTAATGCATAAAACACTGAGCCTGGCATTGCCTCAAATCATATCAGAACTGTTAGAAGGCCTAAAGAGTTGGGAGGCGTTGGAGTCGCTCCCCTTTATGTGATTTATACCTAATTCTGCCCCCTCCTGTTCCATCAAAGTTTATGTCCTCTATTCTTGAGTACATATGTGTAACCCATACCTTTTTTCATGGGTACATTGTCATTTAAGTACAAACTGAGACGGCTTGTAAGAAGGAAGGTAGCGCACTCTTTCCTCTCTCTTTCCCCTGTAAATGAACTGCAGAGCTGTACCTGTCTAAAACATATGAGGGTCTTTTCTCCTAATGTCTTTGTGGTTGGCACAAGGGATCCTGGATCCCGGTCTTCTGCTTGGATGTAGTTGTTTCAGTGAGATAATCTTACTGTATCTGAGTGGAATGGTTTTATGCTTACAGAAATTTCTGGAACTGGCTAAACAAGTAGGAGAATTTATAACATGGAAGCAAGTGGAATGTCCCTTTGAACAAGACCCTAACATCATCCACTACTTGCATACTGCTCCCATTTTTACTGAAGATGGTAAGACTTTGTACAATCTCTAATCACTGAAAATATGTCTCTTCATCACTACTAATTAACAGCCTGATCCATGCTTTGGTGATGTCTCTCACTGACCCGTCCCGGTTCTTTCCAAGCTTTCCTGTCACGCGGCTTGTTTGCCCCCAGTCAATCAATGTGGTTTCGCAAATATAACCTTCTGGCTCATGCTGCTGCTGCTGCCTGATTGCTTTACTCTTGTCCCTAACTTCTCTACAAGGCACTGTCTAGGAAGTTGTCATCGTGGCCCTATTTTTTGTAATCAGGAAAAGAGGCCACGCAACGATGTCGTGGACCGCTGTGAATGTCAGCTGTCCCTTAGCCACTCGTTCTGTGATTGATGGAGCCAGAACTAATCTCTTCCGCAAACCAACACTGTCATCTCTTCAGTGAACGCAGCCCGGAGTGATGGTAGTCCACCTGACCTCTTCCACTGCAGCAAAGAAATATGTTATCTACAGAAAAGAATTTTTAAGAAAATCTTTTCTAGTAATTAATTTAAGCCGTAGCTATGAAAGCCCTGTTCTGACATTATTTCTCTGATTGTCTTTTTATACTTATCTGTCTTCTTCAATTTCGTATCCAGCATGTCAGACTGTGTCATTTCATATTGGTTCGTGTCAGTTGCCTCTTGGTACATTGTCACGCACAGAATTGTCTGTAGCTATATTCCCATAAGCTATACTGGTGTTGGGTTTATTTTTTTTCTTGATTCTATAGGCAGTTTTCTGTACTAATCTGATTTAATCAGACCAGACAGTTTTTATTTCAGACTACTTCAGAACACAAAATACTGCTTCAAAAATCCTGCCTAAATCCTAAGAATGACTGCCAAAATAGAATAATTAATGTGATTAAAGTAATACGTATCGAAAGGAGATAGGATGGAGGCATTTGTTCTGTTTTTAGACTCTAAAGGGACAAAAAGTGAAAGTCAGGGGTAAAAGTACAGTTTTCGGGCAGCTGGACCAAAAAAGGGTGACCTCAACCCACTAATTGTTTGCAGATTTTCTCTCTCGTGCTCTCCCCTATGTTCATCCTGCTTTCACGAGATGCCCTTTGCAGAAGCCCCAGTAAAGCTCCCCCGTTACCCAGGGGAAGTGCAGAGCAGAAGGACCTGCCCTGGGTAAAAGGTGGGAGAATGCAGCAGAGAGGTGCAGCAGTGGTATGTGAAATGCAGCTGTACTATGCTTGTCACAGCGTGGCAGAATGGTGGGACAACACTTGAATATTAAAATGCAATTGAATTGTAGCACAGGCTTGAATACTGAGACGGTTCCAGCAGTAAAGAATAAAGCATCGCTAAACAGTCAAATGAGGAAATGTGTGTGAACGCAAATCACAGCCTAATTAAAAAAAAAAATAATCTGTGAAGACGGTGAGATATTAATGCACCACCAGCTTTTGCAGAGGAGACTCTACAGCCTAGACACATTTTGGTGTCATAAAATGCATCCTACAAGGCAAAGTTTTGCGGAAAAAAAAGACCTGCTTATTTTCTTCTACTGCATTCCTTTCCTGGTTTCTGTAGCTCATTCTTACCTTGAGGGTGTTTTGTATCCATCTAAGGTACCATGTCCCTATAAGCTTTAAAAAGATTGAGGAAGATCAAGTTGTGTTAAGTGATGGGAATATCCTAACTTTTAAAAAGCCTATTTGTTTAGCTGTCGGCTCTCACTGTCTTTTTTTAGCGTTTATATAACACCTCGGTAGCAGTGCTGTGGTAAATAGGCCTGGATCTCTATCTGCAAAACTGGAGACCATTTACCTGCTGAATATTGTACAAGAAGGTCACGCTAATATATTTTAAGTCTGGGCTCCTTTACTGTTCCATCAAAATTAACCTAACAGCTTTCCAAAGGTACACATGTGAGCTAAACATCAGTGTCCTACTGATTACCAGCTACCTGGTGGACCGTGAAGTTTTAAAGTTTCTCGTGCTGTGTGGTACAATATAGGACATATAAGAATGCAGAGAGATAGGGGGTTACTGTTGCTGTTGGAATAACACATATTTACCTTTTCCAGGTTTGTATCTGGCTTCCTATGAAAGTGAAAGTCCAGAAAACCAGACGGAAAAAGACAGGTGGAAATCCTTAAGGTAACTGCTCATTTTATCAGCTCATTTCTAAAGTACCTCCAAAATGTTGCACTGAGAGTCAAAGTTTGTAAAGTGCTGGTGTTTAAAATATGACCCCCGATGGAGGTCTTTTCCATTTAAGAATTATCTACAGAGCTGAGGCTGCACTGATAAAAGCTAATTGTAATCTCAAATTATCCACCATTTAAAGCCTACTCTGCACTTGGGCATTTACACAGCGCTTTACCCATGCAAAAGAGGTCTGGTGCGGATGAAAACTGCCCTAGGCTAACTGGATCTTCCTACAGTTCACATCTCTTGTGAGAGATGTATAATGGTTTGGTGTAAGTGAGAATCTGAAGAGGGAGATTTAAAAAGCAAACAAACAAACAAAAAAAACCAAAACCACCCAACTTTATGTTTGCTTCTTTTTTTTTCTCATCATTCTCATGTTTTAAATTTACAGATCCACTATTTTAGGAAAGACTTGAAGATTAAGAGATTACTGCAGTAGGTCAAGGAAAAGAAATCCGCAAACATTTTGCACTACTGATTCCAAAGATGCCTGTTTGGGATTTAGACAATTTTTTTGTTTGAGTTTTTTGTTGGGTTTTTTGACTGCCTAACATGCTGGATGAACTGGATTCATCCACTGAAATCAACAGAACTGTGTGCACAATGATGCTTTTCTAACTATGAGACACAGAGAGGAAGGACAAACAGACTACTTGTGGCTGTGCCCAAACTGCGTCGGGATCACTGTAACTTTTGCCTCTGAAGGAAAACATAGGAAAATCGGGAGCATGGAGAACCATGGTACTGCAAAAGAGAACGGAAAGGTATAAAAAAAGGAAAGCAAAAAATACACATGACTATTTCAGAAGCAGGTGCTTCAGACAGCAGCTCTTTAAACCCTCTGAGGATTGTAAAATTAAATCAAACACAGACACAGCAGCAATCTGGTTAATTGCTGAATGAAGAAAGAAGAACTTAATCTTACACTAGCAGTCCCCCTGCCTTGTTGAACAAAGCACTGACTGCTACAGGTATAAGCTTCCAGCGGATGAAAACTGACATCGCTCACTCATATGTATACGTGTATGTCACATATAGACCACGTCAGCATGGTACAATCGTACAAACCCCGTGAATTTTTACAGAGAACAATCTGAAGTATGACTATTGCTTAGTTATTCTTCCCACGACTGTTGTTGCTTTTCTTACTGTGAATCTCGCAGATCTGAGGAGGGTACAGAGTGTAGACGGTATTGCTTAAAGACACATCTCCCCCATGACCACATCAAACGTTGAACTGAAGAAACAAATGACTCTGGACTCGGCTTACCTCGATTTCATGTACGTAGTGTATTCCCTAATTTTGTTGATGCTGAGTTGCATCTTTTAGAGGGTTTTATCACACTTAAAGAAAAAAGTGCATTACCATTTGAAAAAAATCTTATCAGGTTGCAATTAATACAGTACTGTTTATTTTGCAACATGATACTAAGAGAATAGGAAGCAGGGGGTAATTGCCCTGAATTTGGGAACTACGTGGTAGGCTTTAAAAAAACAAAAGGGTTTCAGACTAGAATGAATGCACTAAAGAATTCGTCACTCATAAGCAGATAACTGTTTTTCTCACTTTTATTTTTAGGATCTAAACCATGTTGACCATTTCCTTACAGATAATACGAAGTAGGGACTATGTATTGTGTTTAAAGTTGTACAATAATCAACACAATAATCAAGGTGCTACTGTGACACATATGTTAAATGATAATGAACTATATGGATATTAGATTCAAAACTAAGCCCTAACAGTAGACTAATTGTATGTGGAAGGAATGTTCCTACCTGCCCTAGAGAAGACCTCAAAAGACTTAAATGAAACTTAAATGCCACATGATATTGAACTTTGCATTTTATCACTGGCTTGATGCTGGCTGCCTCAGATGTTCCAGTCTTTCTCTGCCTACAATAGAACGATGTAACCATTTCTTTGAGATCAGTAATAGTTTTATTTCAATACAGAGTGATTCCAAGTGGCTGTAGTGCTTTGAAAAATTAGGCTAATCGCAAAACCTGGCTGTGTTTGCCTATGATTCAGCCAGAAGACTGGAACTGTTCCTGCCCTCTGCCAGGCCTGAGTGAGTTGCGGAAATGTGAGGCATTGGTGAGATGGTGTTTGAGGGCAGCTCTGACAGTTGAGCTGATCGGGAGTGCAGCAGCCTGAGACATGCTCTGTGTGATATACTACAGGTTTGTGGTGTTTGCAGTGCAGTTCTTACGTTGGGTTATGATCTGTGAAAACCTGTGCAGTCTGGAGCATGGCCACCTGGAATCCACTGCTCTTGCAGTTGCTGAGATGAGCAGGACGGTTTCTTCTAGATTTGCATTTGTAGGGCTTGAGGCAGAACTTCAATTCTCTTTTTCGTATAGGTCTGTCAGCACGTGAATTCAAGAAGGGGGAACATAAAAATGTCACATGTTTATTCAAGCTTTGTATGGAAGAACTACGTGTAAGGATGGTACATCATTATTCTAGCCAGGGAATGATCACTCTTCTGGTGATACTGTTAATTGTTTGTTAATTTTTGTACATGAGCTGAGAGCTATACAGAGAAACATACACACGTAGCCATTCCTTCAAGCAGAACCATTTCCAAAATGATGCCATTAAAAGCCTGTTAAATTCCAACCCAATCCAGAGCAATAACCATAAACATACCTACAACAACGCTAATGCTTAAGTGTGTTTGCTAAATGGTCATTTCTTTCTTAATGTCTGCATCTTTTTAACAGACACAGTGTGACTTCATAGTAGAAATGTTTTTTTATTCATCTTTTTTAAAATCTGCTTTGTAAAATGCAAATGCTCACTCCTTTTCTAATGAGCCAATGGAGGCTGGTACAGCTGAGATTGTAACACCCTGAAGATGACTCAAAATGTGATTTCTCATGATAGTACTTTATATTCTTGGGCACCTTCCATGAATTCATGCAATTTTGTAAGTATAAGTTAAATTAGATCTCATACAGTTTAGCACTGTTGCAAACTAAACCACTTTCATAGTCCAAAACTTTCAAACCTCAGTGCTTAAAATGGAAGCATAAAGGTCAGATTTAGGTAGGTATTAAGGGCTTAGTGGGACTGTCAGAAGCACTAAATTATCTTTAAGCCTTTATGTAGTCACACATTTAAAAGGTCTTTTTTCAGAGGTGCTAAACATCCTTATTTCTTGGTGAATACTGAGGCAATTATTGCTTTATAGAGGTGCGTGGCTTATTGATCCATAGTATTTGATCTCCAGAGATGGTGGCTGCTCTTTGCAAAACAACTTGGAGATGAGAGTACAGAGCAACTTAAAATGAGAAGACAGTGCTTTTAAAAAAACAGACTTTCGGAGTCATAGCTTGTCTCGCATAATTTCCTAGCTAAAATCCTGTTGATTTAAATAGAAACAATGTAAAGCCTTATGTTACAGCTGTCAGTTGCATTTGTAATTCGTGTTTGGCCTAACTAAGGTGTACAACTGCAGACCAGAGAGTGGTTAGAGTCTTGCTTCACCAACAGGTTTTGCTAAGCGTGAGTACAACTGAAAACAAAGGATGACAATTTGGGGAACAAATTTCTTCCAAAAATGTATTAACATTACATGAAAATGAGNTCTAATGTATTAACATTACATGAAAATGAGAAAAAGCACCTCCAATAATTAATGTTTTCTTGCTAGAAATGTGCTAAAATGCCTCCCTGACAGCTGCTTGAACTAATGCTACACACAGAACAGAGCAAAGCTAGACCTACAGGTCTGCAGTGTTAGTATGGAAACCCTAAGCTAGTCAGATAAGCATATCTGATACAAAGTCTTTCAGAAGCATTAACTTAGCTTCTGTGTATACAGCGAAATTTTAAAAGACCCAAATACATTAAATTACTTCTGCACCTCCTCTACTGTAATCAGAGCGGTAGCAAAAGTCCTATTTTTTCATTTTGTGAGTGTGCCATTCTGCAACACGGGGCTACATAAAAAGCCCAGCGAAAAACAATGAGGGAATTGTGTGCCTTCAGCTTGTGTTGAAGTCAGCAGATTAACTTGCTCAATGCCTTTCAAAAGACACTTAATCATACAGTCTTGCCCTCAATTTCACATCAGCACCAATCACATTACCTAATTAAAGGTGGGTGGATGTAGGTCTGCTGGGTGTGACGGAATTTTGAGGGCAGAAAACTCTTGAAATGAGTCTAGCACACAAGAAGCCAGTGCACCAGGGTACGCTGAGCTTAGCGTATCATTGCTCCCTCTGTTCGGCAGTTAACGCCGTCCTGTCATACAGCGGGCTGGCAGCTCCCCGTGGGGATAGAGGACACGCAGATCTGGAAGCGAACTGTGATCCCAGCCACTGCTGAGATGGCACTTGAACAAAGTGTGGACACAGCTGCTAAAGCACTTCAAATAAGAAACAATTTAAGTGCAGAGATATTTTTCTCAGCTTGAAAATATTTTATGATGTGGTCAATGGTGATAAGATAACCACTCACTTAAAATCAAGCCGGTCCCTTACTGATACCTTGGTTACTTCGTCGTGTTTTATTGCAATAGTTTACGCACCTTTTATTAAAGCACATGAGCACTGGTTTGCACATGACTGTAAATCCAGTTTAGAACAGAGCTCAGATTACTGAATATCTAATTGGAGTTACCGAAAAGAAGACATGTTAGTAGAAAAGATATTGTTATGCATATCAGTGTAAAAATGTTACACAGTTAACAGTATCTGGCCTAACAATGACTGTGTTCCATAGAATGAGACTGATCCCAAGCACCGCGACGTGCCAGAGGAAAAACTCCAATTGGTTTTGATGGGCTTTGGAGCAGTCCTGCAGTTATTAACTGTAGTACAGTTTCAAGCTATTCATAGGGATTAAATTGCATTGACCACTGTTACAGTCCCTGGCCTGTCTTTTGAGCCAGGTACAACTCTCAGATGGGCAGGTTGCACTTAACAGGGTGAAAATCCAGCCTTAGCAAAAGTTTTCTTTGACATTGTTGAAGTTTCAGCAGCAAATTCAAGGACTAAATCTGATCCAATGAATTAATTCACATCTGAGAGCAAAATTTGACTTGCTGGCTTTAAGAACCTTTTTTTTTTCTTTGACTGGTAGAAATTAGCCTTACTGTCTCAGGTGCCTCTTTCATTGAAAATTAAAACCCCTTTTATTGTGAACTGATTATTTCCATTGTTATAATTGCAGAATGGGATTAGGGAGTGACAAGGAAACAGGGAAAAGCCCCTTTGTCACTGTTCAGAGGCTCAACTGTGGGCCAAAGATTTTCTTTTCTTTTGTCTCTTTAACGTTATCTGTTGAGTGAAATTACCTCAGTAGTTGGTGGAGGGCATTATTGAACTGTAGCTGGGGAACAGCACACACATATCTGGTGTCCGTAACGCAGTACATAAACTAACAGGGGGATGCAGAGGTGATTAGATGATCCTGTACAAAGCTGACATACAAATTCCTATCTGAGCCTGCACTCTTAGGTCTGATGCTGGGACACATCCCTTTTGAAAGGTAAGAAGTTCTTGGAAGTTCACCTGGGGCAAAGCTTATTTCCTTATCCATCCAACAGAACGATTCCAAGAAAATTCTTTGAACTAAAAGAGGTTCTTCTAGAGGACTTGAAACAGTGAAGAATTTGTTATTAGTTGACAGAGATTTTAAGATCTAAGCAACATGGAAAAATAAATACTTAAAAAAATTATGAGAAATACCTTGATGGTTGTTAACTTTCATATTTCACAGCATGGCAGCAGAGTGGAACAAGATATCTGTGCATATCTTCCTATTAATATCAGTGGCAGCTGGGCAGGCTGAAGCAGGAGAGAATACAGTGAAATACGGATGCAGAAAGCTGTACATTTGTTTTAATGTTGGGTATGTTGGAAAGAAAACACACTGCCTTAGAGTGTGTCCCTTTCCCTGCAGACACTGTTAGCTGCTCTGTGGAGCAGCTGAGCTCTGAGCTGAGCAGAGGAGGCAGCAAACAAGTTACTTCTTTTTTTGATGTAACAGATCTGGAGGCTAATCTATTTTGTATTAATTTCTTTTACAATTCTTTTTGCATATTTTGAGATTTGCAAAAAATACTAAATACATTAGGCTAATGCTCATACAAGGCATCACATCCTGCATTTTTTACATTATGCAAGATGTAGATAAGAAGCTAATAGCTTGTATGGATGATATTTCATACAGTCTGCATGGATGTAAGACACTGAAACTCAGGTTATAACCTCAGCTACAGAAAAAGCTAAGTATGAGTAACTCCTGTCTAGATCCCCTGCCTTGCACTGTGGCCAGACAGACTGTAATGCTGTAAACTCAGAGTGGCATAGACTGCTCACTCTTCCCTTGATGCCTTTCCCTCCACAGAAGCGGTATTTTGCTCCATAAACAGCTCTTGCAAAATGCCACAGGAACGTTTTTCTAGTTCTCTGCCATACAAGGGCTCTATAATCATACTCCAGAGCTGTCATAATAGAATAGGAGTCCCTCTCTCTTCATCCCTGTGGCCCTAAAACTGCCAACCCAGACTAATACTGCAGTACAGCAATGTTCCCAGGCCGCCTTGAATGCAGAAGACTTAGAGTTCAGAGCTCATGAGTCCTATAAGTTAAATATTTGTACAGGAGACTTCCTTCTAAAATGGGCAAAGCCCATTTAATGGACTTCTGACCAGAAAATTCCATAGTCCAGCTACCTTTCAGAGAAATGGGACTTCTTCAGTGAACTGTTACTGGTCAGTACTACATCACTACTTTCATTATTTAATTATGCTTCTAAAATGCCAGTATTTTTGAAACAATGAAACATATCATGGTTCCTTGATGTTTGGCCCATGTGTAAACGGAGTTGAGAAAACGCAGGCTGTAGTCTGGACAGTTGACATCATAGGCATTTCCATAACAGCCCAAGTTGGGTTATCACTTACAGTCTGTCCTTGCCTTGAACTAGAAGGAATTATTCCAATAGAATCCTCCTAATTATTAAAACTTAGTAAGAGATGCACACACAAAGCTATTAAATTCAAGTGTTTCAAGATACGATTCTTACAAATGTACGAGTACTGCCCTTAGGTGTCTGTCTCTAAAAAGACTATTGCTAGTACACAACACAAATGGAAAATAAATTCTCTTCTGGGTTTCAGAAGTCTTAGCAAGTGTTCATCAGCTTATAAAGGTGAGAAATTGGATTTCATGACTTTTTCACTTTTAGTGACAGTGACAGTACCAGCTGTCTTAAACCTAAACTCCAAGAACATACTATTCTAAAACCTTTAGTCAGAGACCTAAAAGCACAGAGTAAAAATGGGTAAGCAGAACTGTCCTCATTTTCACATTGAGAAATTCAAACGTCAAATCACGTGTCCAGGGTCCCCTGGGAAGCATGTCCTTTCAAAAAATTACTCCATAAAGTTATCCAAATTTCAGTCTTACATTTCTTCTGGTCTAACTCCTTTTTACAACTGTGCTTAGAAAAATGGGAACTAAATTACCATTTTATTTTTTAAAAAGAATCAAGCTAGGAAATAAATACGGATTAAAAGACTGGTATATACTGATCATGTAAGCGATAGTAATGAGGCGCTGTGCTTTTCCTGTATCTTTTTCTTTAAATTAAGCAAATTCATGTTCTAATTAGCATTTTCAGGTGAAATGAAAATCTTTCTACCATCCATAATACTCAAACCATGTAGCTTTGTTAGAAGTCCTCAGAACAAATATCGACACTTTATTAATTGCACAGGCAGGAAACAGTAAAGTTACTTGAAAGTGGCTGTTATGATTTTGTGACTGTACATAGATCTTGCAAAATGTTAATGGTAATATGCATACTGTACCCCACATAAACACTGCAAGAATAGCATGGTCATTGTTACGCTTTATAGCTGTTGTGGAAAATGTCTTAACCTGCATTCATGATTATAGTGCCCATCCTATTCCCATGCCTTTTTATACAGTTGTGGTAAGATTGTTATGAAATCCTTTTGTCAGTCATGTTCAAGCTAACTTACCTGTGTATAGAATTTATATATTAAAACCCCCTAATTTATACTGTGTTTTAACAGTTTGCCTGAACTGTCTATGGTTTCTAAATTTTGTAATGTGAGTGTCAAATAAGAATAATAATTAAAAAAAAAAGAGGCTCAGCTGTGTGGATTTTGTTCTTCAGTTTTATTTGTAGGAAAGATTTCAACAACTACAAATCTACAGAATAGGCTGCAAAGAAACTCAGGTTGCTTTGAAACTCCAAAAAGACAAAGAAGTCCCTGACTCTGCACAGCAATTCATGAATGTGTGTGTAGGCACAAAAGTACCTGTGGGTTCTGCTCTTCTTGTTTCCCCTTTACTGCTTCTTTCTTCATCCTCGCACATTCAGAACATGGCACTGCATGTACACTGCAAGAAAAAGAGACAAATTCTCTTAATTCCTATAATAAAGTATTTTCCCAAATAGGAGTCATGGATTTGAAACTTCTTCATAATGAGAGTAAAAAGCTGAGACTGGGCCTGATTGTTTTCAGTCTGTTCCTGTAAAACTCGGTGGTACAACTAATGTTTAAATGTGTTCTTTTTATTATTTGTATTGCAGTAAACTGAGAGCTTCTACTGAGATGAGGGACCCATTTCAGTAATCATGTACAGCAAGAGACATCCTTGCTTCAAGTAGCTTAAAATTCTTTCAAATGAAGAAAGAGACTCTGAGGTGAAACTCATGTGTAGGCGTAAGTGGTGGAGTTTCCTTGATGCCATTAGGCATCTGCACCACGTTGCTTCTGTGTGTTGCTTTTATTCAGCACAGCCTGGTTCTGCCTGCCGTTACCAAGTGAGGACTTCTGCTCTATTTAAGTAGTGTCTCTGACTCCAAAGCTTGCAGAAGAGCGATGTGCAACCTCCTTTCTCAGCACAGTTTTCTTACTGATGATGTCAGAGCTCTTGCCAAAAGGGACTGTTAAGTCACCTGGCTGAATTTCCTGTAAACTGAAGCTTATTCAGGCTTCCCAGTGTCAACCCCCAAGTCTGTATAAGGCTAAAACATTTCAGTCCTCAGAAGGCTCAATCCTCAGTTGTGCCACAAACAGAGAGTGAGAAAAGTCCCAAGTTTCAGCCGTCCCTGTGAGCCTTGCAATAAAAGGGAATGGATCAGGTCAGCTCAGCCCAAGGTGATCCCAGTTGGACAATGAAACCGTGTCTAAACACTGGAGAGAAAACATCTTGCCTGAGTGGCACTCTGCCAGCTGTGTCAGGCATGGTGTTTCGATTGCCCTTAATATCTTAATATAATGTATGAACATGCTGAGGGCGGGGTAGGCCATTCCAGTCTGCCACCAGTCACAGCCCAGAGAGAACCGTCATATTATTTGGCCACAACTTTTCACCAATGCACATGTGAATGAACACAAGTGCCCATGCTCACATAAAGTTTCTGCGTCACTGCTTTTCTAAGAAAAATTCTAGTAATTCATTAACAAGGAAAATGTGTCCCAAAGCCATAACTGTATCTTGTTCTTTTTGACGTGGCTGAATATTTGCATTTTTCTATTCTACTGCATAATCTGGGAAAAAAAACCAAACTATTTTGAAATTACCCTTTTCAAAAATAAACTCTCGTGGAGTGGAAATACTGTCAGTAGGTTCTCAGTTTGCCTTTCTGCTGATCCACCCATCCAAGCTCCTACTACCTCTTTAAATTTACATATGCCACAACAATCTAGGACACTGGCTCCCTTGATCAGTAATTATTGTGATTTGTGAAATGAATAATATATTTTCCCTGATACATCTTAGAAATGCTCCAGGTGTTTTTTTCCATCCCCATTCAGTTCAGTCCCTTAAAAACAGACAGTATTGTCATTAGTCTGTCCTTGAGCTCCCAAGCAAAGCTACAGCTGGTACCACCCAGTCAAGGGGACCTATAAAATTCCCTCCATCGGTATAAAAACCAAACCATGAACTGCAGAAATCCATAAAGAACAGAAGGCAAAGCACAACTACTAACCAACCAGCCTCTGACGCTAACCAGAGGGAAGAAAAACAAAACTAATGCATCTTTAATTAAGAGAAAGCAAGCACAGCACTGGAAGTACTGAAAGCCAGGAATTTTTGGCTCTGCTGTTGAGTCTTTCTGAGGTTTTGGGCAAGGCAGACAACCCCTGCTTTAAATTTTGTATCTGAACAATGAGAAAACTAAATGAGATTTACGACTCCTGAATAGCTGCTGTGAGGATGGATCACTTACTGTTGTAAAGCATTTGAAGGAGGGACCATACAAAATGGCATTTTGAGGCAAATGTTTTGAGTGTAGTTTTTCATACATGCACAAATGTGTGCCACTAGGATAATTACACTGAATTGTAACGTATTCTGCTATACAAAGCAATCTAAAACATAGTTGCATTGTGTGTTACTCTCTCCTCAAGTTGGCATACATTTGGTGTAAAGTCTAATTAAACAAGGAAATACCTCATATAAACAAAAGTAAATACCATAAGGGTTGACAGCAGAAGTAGCTGTAACTGCACTCAAATGAGTTTCCTTCCCAGTTTTGTAAAGACTAATTTGATTCTTCACTGTTAGATTATTCCTGCCTTAACAATGGCCATCTCTAGAGGGGCTGTTGCTTTATTTGCACTACGTAACCCAGTTGTGGCCAGTGAATTTCTCCTCACTTTATCCTTCTCTGAGACACCACTTAAATTCCAGCCGACATTTCTCTACTGCTGGGTCTCCACTGCCACCTCCTGAACAGGAAGGAAAATTAACTGCTTTCAATACTGCTTTTCTTTTCAATGTCTCTAGGGGTATTTTTGAAAGCACTTTGTTCAGCACGAAGAGCAATAACTGAAACTGCTTTGCAGCCTATCTATGGAGGGTACTTTCCATAAAAACTGTTGTAAGGCTTTTCCTTCAAATTTCTTTAGTTTACTTTATGTATGTTTGATGTGAAGGTGGTACAACCTTTACACACCACTTTTCTTCTTCAAAAAGGTTTCAAATGAAAAGTCAATTATTCTTATCTTCTGATAGATTTGTTCCTCTTTCAATTGTCAGCTGAAAACCTCTGACTGAAAACAATAAATTTTTAATAGCTCTCATTCCTTGCATTTTCATAATGAACAATAGTTATTTACACCTCGCCTACTCCAGGCTGAAGATCCTTCTTCCCGACAGGAGAGAACCAAAATACCCTAGAACTAAAATTTTCCTGCTTCAAGGTAGGCAGTTCTGATAGTCTCTTCAGCATTAGCTTATTTTTTCCCATTGAATGGGGCGTCCCTGAGCTGCCACACCCTGTTGGAGGGGCTGTCATTTGTTCATACAGCAAGATAAAAATAGCAAAGGTAAGACCTAGTAAAACCCTAGAGGTTTTAGAGGCAATGAGACAAGGCAATGAGACAAGGAAGGCAGATAACATGATCCTGTCACATCCCATATTCTCTGCCCTGCCAGGGATCTCAGCCACTAGTTTGTCATCAGTCTTTTAGCAAGAAACTTTCCATAAAATCCAGATACCCTTCCTAGACATTCCTCTTGGAATAAGAAATTAGTGAGAAACTGTAATTATCTGGTACAGTTGGCTAGTGTCAGGTCAACGGATATTTTCTGCATATTCACAACACTTCTGCATGCACGTTCACATGTGCATGCTCACTCTCTATACACATAATTTTATCCCTCTGTCTTTTTTCTGCTGCTGTGGTCTAAAAGAATTCCTCAGGCAGGGGCTATATCAGTGGATGTTGGGAAAACTCTTAACACTTGGCAGATGTTATAGCTAGTTTTATAAATAATAACCAATCATTTACATGCTAAATGAGAAATAGTAAACCACTGACACCAAAGCCGTATTTGGCATTGACATATTTGGTATTCAACAAGGACTATGAGGTAAAAACATGTTTTAAAACCAAACAGCCATCAATGCTCCATATCTTAGTTTCTCTTCTTGAAAAAAAAGCAAGAGGAGAAATAGGATTTTCACTCTAGCGCAAATCACGTTTAAATGCTTATCTTCAGCTCACTGGCAAACAAATTTTAACGAAAATTTCAAAACCACGAAACAAAATGTATGTCTGCATTTCAGTACTATTTGCTAATACTTCAGGGGACTGACATTAAAGAGACACCAGTACTCATTCAATAAAAAGTACACTACACCTTAGATATTCTGGGTTTTGCTTCAGTTGCAAAATCTTGCTGTATTAGAGATAAAACCTTCTAAAATTATTCTGGGGAAGTCACGGAGTTACTGACTTTTTCAATTTATCCACTAACCTTGAGAGATTTGTAATTTTCCCTAGATAAAACATTATGAGTTAATAAATTTGAAGCTTGTGTTGCAGTTCCACTTTCACCTTGTTTGGGGTTTGTGTTTCTTTACTTTGAAACAATCTCTTTGGGCTTATTAAATTCTCTGTCTGAATGACTGCTAGAGGAGTTGGTAATAACATTTTTCCGCCGGACGGTACTGCATTAATTCAGACATGTGACACCAGGGTTTTGCTTTTCTCGGAGCAAGTATTTCTCTCCGCCAGAAACACATGACTAAGCTTGACTCACCATAGTACATTTCTGGGGGTGTGAATCAGGAACTGCCCCAGCAGTGGAAGGCAGGGGCGGCCAGGCCCAGCACCCGGCCTCCCTCACGCCCCGGCCCTGCGGGGAGCCCCGCCGCCGCCTCCCCCGCCTCTGTCCCGGGAACAGGGAACATCGATTTCCTCGCACCCAGCAATGCACATACTCTCTCTTCAGCGGTCAAAGCAATCACTCACAGAGAAGGGGCTGTTGTAACTTGCAGACTTGGGCAGATTATCAATTTTATTAGGCCTTTGCTGTACGGCCTGTTAGCTCCACGCAGGAATGGCTCCCCCAGGCCTTACCTGCGAGATACCCACAAATTGTGTCAGCGTGGAGCCAGGCCTAACAGTGGAATCGCCCTGGACACCGAACTGCTTAGACACATCGTTTGGTGAGTTCATTAGGAGGAGTTAATTGGCGGTGTGATTTCTGGACGGTTCCACACGTTTGACGAGGCAAAGCTCAGCACCACAGGAAGGTGGCCCCACAGCTCGGTGGCAGCCTTTGAACCCGGGCTCGCCGCCTGAACCCCTGCATGAATTTGTGCGCCCAACCCACACGGCCTCAGCTCCTTTGAGGTTTTTCCCTGAGAGGGGCGCGGGGAAAGGCCAGGCCGAGGCGTGTGGGCTGGGCTGGGCCGGGCGCACCGGGCCCCGCTCCCCTCACAGCGGCCGCCATGGCGGCTGCGGCCGCGGCGCCTCAGGGGCCGGGCGGGGTCGGGGG
>VUYV01000010.1:4611539-4634370 GCA_008711295.1 Anarhynchus alexandrinus | reverse complement strand
GGGGAGTGGGGTGGGGGGGGGGGGGGGGGGGGGGGGGGGGGGGGGGGGGGGGGGGGAGGGGGGGGGGGGGGGGGGGGGGGGGGGGGGGGGGGGGGGGTGGGGGGGTCAGCTCGGCTCTTCAGCCCGGCCTGCATGGAGGTGTCTGGTGCCTGCCCAGATGGCAAAGGAGACGAGCCCTTCGTCCCCCGGCTCCAGAGGCCTCCCGAGAGAACACCGGGATGAAAGTGGACTTCGTGGCCGTGGGTTGGGGTAGTGGGTGTCTCCTGCAGGACCTGCTCCTGCGTGTCTGTACCCCAGACGCTCAGATCGGCCTGGCCCGGCGGACTTTGGTCGTCTCAAAGGAATAAGCCTTTGACCTCCTCCGATTCGTACGGTCTGCCAAGTTTTCGAGGAGAGACATTTAGAAATTGCTGTGTAGGCATCTTATGGCAGGACGTTTGTGGCCTTCCGGAGGCGCTTTATGCGCGGATCTTTTACAAAAGGTCCATGGCTCTTATTTGGGAAACCTTATGGCAAAACGTGGGAGTGAAAACGGCCTGTGATATGGATTAGGACCACATGCCATATAAGAATGCAATGTTCACGTCAGCTGTCAGTATTACATAAGCGAAGTGCTTTGGCGCATAAATTTAGAGGGAGTGCACGATAGTCTGAAAATTTTAAGGTGGCTCCTACTGTAAAAGGGATTGTGGCCACTTCGGGCCTTGCACAAACCGATTCTAACAATTTCCTCCTCATTTGCTTTTACTTGGTTCCTTTAGGGACAGAATTTGCAACTTCCGCCTTAATTCCAGTAATTCTGTGTGCATTTGACTGTGGTTACAAAGCAGATAGTCTTCAACTAAACCTTTTCTCCAGTTTTCTGTGTCAAATATCCATCCTTCCACCTCCAAGCCCCACTCTGCAGAACACTTTAATGGTGATTTTATTTAGATATTTCTTGACTGTAGAGCCTTAATGCAGCCTGCTTTCTACCAAATGGGGGGGGGNGTAGGGATGGTTGGGACCGGGGGGGGGGGGGGGGGGGGGGGGGGGAAGAAAATCATAAGTAAAATCCTCAATTCACCTATAACTGAATGTGTGTGGGGAACTCTTCACCTCAAAAGTAGAATAACTGAAACCTTTTCATAATTTGAGTTATGTGGGTTGAAAATAGAGGAAAATTACTTTGGAGCTGGGTAAGAAGAGAAGAAATTCAGGCATATAAATAAAACACTGATCGGTTTTAATTTTGTGTTGATCCTTCAGACATTTTTTGTTTGTCATTCAATATATTAATATTTTTATTTCTTATTAATGTATCATAAATGAATAAGATTTTTTGCAAGACCTAGATCATAACTGACTTACAGGGTGTACCAGTCACTTATTTTTGCACAGTTTGGCACTCTGTTTGCATTGTATTTGTATTTTAAAAACAGATTTCTGTAGGAAAAAAACAACAAACACTGGTACAGGTGCCTATTGTGCTTTTTTTTTTTAACTACCAGCCTGTCACAAATACTATGAAAGGATTGGAAAACCTCTCTTTCAGAACAGGCTTGCCATTTACGTGCTCTAAAAGTTTCCTTAATGCCTCCAGTTGGCATAGAGGCAACCAATGTTGCTCTGTGTAAAATTACACAATCATGATTTTTTTTTTTAGTGCTGTCTTTGTTTCTAAACCACTTTTCTTGCTGCCTCTGCTTACTATGGAAAAGTTTTACTCATCCTGTGTTAGTTCTTTCTTCAGAATATACTGAAATAGATATGTAGCTTATTCTGAATTTCAAAAACTCCTGCCAAAGAAGAGTAAACAAATAATGGTTGGTTTTGTTATACTCTTAATTCTATATCTGTGCTTTACTTTCCTCTTTTTTTCAGTTGTGCATGTACCTGTTTGAACACAGAATTCCTGCATATAGCATCCAGCAACGGAAGCTGGTGGGTTTTGTCTTTGGCGAATCAACTTAGTTGTAAAACACGTGCATACTTGCATGCTAATTGGGTTCAAAAATTGTGGCTTGGCTCTTAGTACTATAGACTTATGTGTTAATGTATCAGAGTTCACTGTGATCGTTGCAAAAACTTTAAAAAGTGTCTGTTTAACAGTAATCTGTAAATAGATTTGTGAGAGAAGTTTTTAGACTGACTGTACGTACTTGACTTCCCTGTAGTAACTTATGTACAATATAGTATGAAGAACTAAATCTGGGTTTTGTCAGAGAGGATGTTTGAAGATTAAGGTCTCTCTCCAACAGAAGACTCTTTAAAGAAATGATTCTGTTCAGTCACTTGAGAGTTTATTTAAAACAGGCTTTATGACATGTTTGAAGCTATTAGGTGAAGATGAGTTGGCCTATTTAATCTTGATTTGTGTTTCGTAACAGTGTTACAGGGTTAGCATGAGAAAGCTATGTCTACTTGCCAATCCAAAATAGTACATGGGGGAAGCTGAAGAAAAAGAATTATTTGAGGAAATGGTTCTTTCTAGTTCTGTCGTATTTGAGCAAACTACAGTAGTTGACTTGCATCTACAGATACCAGTGTAATGCTTTTGTCTTTTATGTGTTTTTGTTGATTTGGGTTTTTTTTCAGTGGCAGATGCGTCATTCAAAACAATCTCATTGTCCTGAATGGGACGACAGGAAGAGCTGGGATGAAAGAAAGCACAGTAGCAGCCGTAAACGCAGGAAAAGGTCCCACAGCAGTGGACAAGAAAGCAAGCACTATAAACCAAATCACATTTCAGAAAGGTATAAGACTCTGAGTTGAGTAGCGCTAATGTTTCTTATCGTGTCTAAAATAAATATGTTTTGAGGATAAGAGTTTTTGAGTGCCCGAAGTTTGCAATTCCGTAAGGTCTGGCTCACTTTAAGACTAGCTTAAGAGGTAGCTGGTTTTGTTAATACAGTACCTGAACTATTAAATATAAATTCTTTAATAAAAAACAAGTAAATGTTAGTCGTTTGTTTCACTGTTGTCAGTTAAGTATTGGTATTCAATATTAAATTTCAAGTGAAAAGTATGACTTTTCATTTACTTAATGTGAACAAAAGAAAGAGAATGTTTATTTAATCATTTAATACAATGGTAAGTATGAGTTTTTTCTTACTAATTTGGAGGTGGTTTGCTTTTTCTCCCACACTGCTTTCACTGGAAAGATGCGTATTTTCTGTTTTTCTCCTTGAGAAGAAGATTCCATGGAATGCTTTTAAAAGCTCATACTCATGCTTATAAAATTCTGGAAGGGGTAGGTGTACAGCAATGTGGGGGCTCTTTGCCTCAGCAACTTTCTTAAAGGTTTTTTTTTTCTGTGCAGAAGATCCTTGATCCGGATACTCTCTGAGGGTTTTAATGTTTAATGCAGAGCACTAAGAACAATACTACTTCTTTCAGTCTCCAGGGTTGGTTTTTTTTTTAACGCTTTGAGCTTTGAAAGCATAGAAGGAGATTATTGCTGTATGGAGAGTGTTTTATTCTGTGACTTTGGAGATTGTAATTGAGTTGCTCAATATATTTTAGGAAGCGTTTCTCCTTTTGAGTCTGAGTTTCTTATTTACTGTGCAAACTGTGGACGGATTATATATTGTTCATGTGGATGGCTGCTATGTATTTAAGACTGACAATGTTGTTAGATTCCTAATAAAGTAACATCAAAAGCTTCATTGTTTTTGGGGAGGGAGTCAATTAGAAAATATTTTTGGTGTAAAGACAGATACTATGTAACTCTGTAACTCAGCTCAAGTCACTTATCTTGTTGGAACCTCAAGTTTTTGAAGTGGAGAACATTCACTTAAAATATATTTTCAGTCATTATTTGGACGATAGAGCCATAAATGAAAGAGACCATCATGACCGGAGATATGTTGAGGAATACAGAAATGACTTCTGTGAAGTATATGACCACAGGCATTATCACAGAGACTATGAAAAGAGTCATCATCATCACTATAGCAAATCCTCTGGTCGGAGCAGGAAAAGTAGTCATAAAAGGAAGCATAAGAGACATCATTGCTCCAGTCACCAATCACATTCGGTATGAGTAATTTTTAACTTTACTATTAATGCATTAGTGGTAATAGACTTCTTAAGTGAGTGCTAGAACTTCAATTCCTGGTCACAGTACTTTAAGAAATACTGTATTATTAATAAAGGATTTGTAGTTGAGTCCGTTTGTGAGCATATGAATATGTTCTTACTTGAGACTTTTGGATCAGTGTTGGGTGGGGGGTGGTATTATTATCAGTACTAGTTATACAATGGGAATGTAGGTGGCCGGTAGTTAAAATCTCTGGGATTAATCAGAAAAATGTTATCTCGAAATGGAAAACAGGTAACTGCCCTATTTCAAAGTACAGTTGTCCCTTTTTGGTTTTACAGCATAGTGAGCTATGTTTTTTCGGGTAGACTGTGAGTTGCCATACATCCTATTACTAAAAGTAATTGAAGTGACATGTCTTTTTAATGTAAGCTTAATTGGAACTATGAAATGTGCATGTCTGGTAAATTGATAAGAACGAGCTTTACAGTTCTACACCTGAATCCAGAAAACTTTGATAAGCCAAGCGCCTGGCTAATGGCAGCTAAAGTCTTACTGGAGATGGGATAAGTTTGCTGCTTGCCTTCTTTGAAGGCATGCTCTCTGAATTTCTCAGTATTGGCATGATGCACACTTATAGATCTTCAGCTCCAGGTCTTTTATGTCCCATTTCTGCAATAGAAAACAGCAAGTTGTATTAAATTATACAATGCAAATTAAGGACTTCAGAGCAATTTTTCTTCTCTCTCTAAACACGAGAGAAGTAAAATTACTTGATATTTATAATATTTATAGTATATAATGTTTAGGTTCTATAAAGTGTATGTTTTAGAAGTAGAAACATTTCACCTGACTGTAAGCTTAGATACGTAAATAAATACTGTTTGTTGCTATTTGCTAGCAAAGTATTAGAAATAGTGATGTTGCATTCTTAATCTGTCTTCAGTTAAGCCACTGTTTGAGAGACAAAATTGTGTTGTTTTTTCTGTTGCTTTATCACTTTAAGTATTTATCTGAAAATCTGTTCCTTGCCATGTTTTTCTTCTGTAACATAAACTGTGCCCTGTGAATTTCTGGGGACTGAATTTGAAATTGCTCCTGCCAACTGTTCGTGGCCTGGTGTGTAACTGAATGCCTGAATATCTCCCCGCTGAATGAATTGCGTATTCTGCCCTGAATTCACTCTGATATATTGATTGGCTGGACGATCTTGGTGCCGTTCCAGAAGAGTCTTCGAAGGAAAAGATCCAGGAGTGTAGAGGATGATGAGGAGGGTCACCTGATCTGTGAAAGTGGAGACGTTCTAAGAGCAAGATGTATAGAACATTTTTCAACACTTTATAAAAACTTTTCAGCAAAAAATCTGTTTAGAATAGTATGTCAGAGGAGGGGGGCTAAAGAAATCTTCATTGCTCTTTTTGTTCTGTTTTTTTTGTGCTTTTTTGTTTTTTTGCATATCTTCTTTTCTGTAGAATTTAAATACTGTGTTCAAAAAGTTCCAATTAGTAAATGAACTTGAATCTTGAGATTAGAACAAGAGATAGTTTTTTGGCTAACTGTTTTCATGACACCTGTCCAATAAAATAATGCATTCAGATGCTGAGATTTAAAGTAATTATGCTTTTGTAATGGCACATTTTAAAATCTACATTAATAATATTCATTCTTGTTTAAGTAGTTGTATAATTCTAACTTGTGTTTGTTCTTTTTAGATGAAATTGTTGCAACTTTAGGAGAAGGAGCTTTTGGAAAAGTAGTGGAGTGCATAGATCATGATATGTAAGTGTCGGTTCTCTTTTATAAGTGGATCTCATGACAAAAGACACTCCTTAGCTCAGAAATTAAAGCTCAGGGATATTTTCTTTAAAAGAAGGTCACAGTTCAAATGAAAGTGTTGCAGTATATTTAAAGAAATTATACTGATTTTGAGAGCTACCTTGCAAGGTAGCTCTTATTTCCAGTCGAAAATTTTTAAGGATTTTCAGGTAATACCAATCTGTCCCTTATCTCTTTAATGTTCTTCAGTCATTATTTCCAATACTATAAATGTTTCTTGTTTCTTCTGTGGCTCTGTGAAAGGCCCTTGCATGGTATTGACTTTATACAAGATGGTATAATAGAGAAATACTTTTGGTTACTTTGTTTCTCCTCTAAGCTTTTGAGAATCTGTCTTTAGCAATAAACTTACTTAACCACGTGGGGTTTTTTTGGGGGAAAGGGTTTCTGTCAAAAATAAACCCTTTTATAACTATCTTTTTTTTTTTTTTCTATACACGCTGTATAACTGCATGGTGCAGACTACTAATTACTAAATAGGTATTATCTGGTCTTTTTAAAGGGGGAGAGCTATGTTTTGCTTCATTATGTTTTTCTGTTGGTTATACAAGTGCCGTTGCTGTAACTAGAGAATTTGAGGGTATGTAAAGAGTACAGAATTAATTTGGGAGACTGACTTTTAGAAGGTGGTGCAATGAGATGCTGAGAAAGTAGTTTTGGTTCTTAGTGAAAGCAACTGCTTGCAATTGATCAAGCTGTAAATTTTTCCTCGGTCTCCATAATCAGAATTATCCTTTGAACTTTATCTCAATGCACAGTACTCCAGTATCCAGTCCTTTTTTGATGGAATGGTTGCTTCCGTGTGATGGCATGTTTGGTGGAGAAGAAAATTACTGTGTTTCCTCTAGTTGTGTATGTGCTAGGAGTTTTAAACAGTTAGTGAACTTCAGATTACTTTAACCATATGTTTTATATCTGCAGTTCTGTGACGTGGTTCTAGTGTTTTTTCTTCTGCCTTTGGTTGGTTTGTTCTGTTGTTTCGCAAGTTAAGTCTGTTCAGGAGCTTGAGATTGTGTTGTAAGGGGAGACCGTATTCTTAAGTCATTAGAATCTAAATACAGAGACAATTAAAAATTGTCTATCAGTGAATAGGATAGAATGAACTATGTATCTGTGTTCCGTTTAAGTAATAGCCTTACGGTTTGAGTGTTATACTGAGTGCAGGTCAGTTTTCACTAGTACAGAATACCTGGAATCTGAACTTCGCAAGTTATTCAATTCTCCTGATTCCATAGGAGCACTGGAAAAGAACCAGAGCCAGTTGCAGGAAAAAATGTCAAATTTTCGCAGTACTTTCTTCAAATGACAAGTCTGCTAAGTATTTTTTAATCATCTTGCAGGTGGATTCCTTATGTTTATTCTACCTTATATGAGATAATAAGACTGAGAAGTAGTTAATTTAGCATATACTATGAGTATTTGACAAAGGAAAGATCGGTATTACATTTCTTTATGAAAACAGTTCTGGTTAAGTGCAACGTGCTTAAGTCAAATTCCCATAATCTAACTCATAATTCTCTATGGCCTTTAATCTTCCTGTGTTTCTTTTATTAAAATCGAGCTGCTTTGGGGTTGTAGGTATTGAACAATAATTGATTCAGTTTGTGATGCTTTACTTTCTTTTAAAGGAGAGGAATGCATGTAGCAGTTAAAATTGTGAAAAATGTTGGTAGATACCGGGAAGCAGCCCGTTCAGAAATACAGGTGTTGGAACACTTAAACACCATGGATCCAAGCAGCACTTTGTAAGTATAAAATTAGAATAGTCAGCATACTAAGGGTTTGCAGAAGATAATTATTCAATAAATTGAGTTTTCACTTTTTTTTTTCTTTTTTAAGCCGCTGTGTCCAGATGCTGGAATGGTTTGACCATCATGGCCATGTTTGCATTGTTTTTGAGCTACTGGGACTTAGTACTTATGACTTTATTAAGGAAAACAGCTTTCTGCCATTTCATATTAATGACATTAGAAACATGGCTTATCAAATTTGCCAATCTATAAACTGTAAGTAAATCTCAATACTCATCAAATATGTTCTTTTTTTTACCTTAGGAAATAAAAATATTAATTATGGAATACTGTTCTTCTTTTTCTTTGTAGTTTTACACCATAATAAACTAACTCATACAGATTTAAAGCCTGAAAATATCTTGTTTGTGGAGTCTGATTACATAGTGAAATACAATGCCAAAATGGTAAGTTTGCTCTTTGTTTCTCCCAAGTTGAATTGAGCTACTTCTGTCTGCATCAGAACCTTTCTTTAAAAAAAAAAAGTATGTGTAGAAACATCAAGTGCTGGTTATGTCTCCTAGATTTTTTTTGTGCTCTTTGAGATGTACTGACTTTCTGCTAAGTGAGTAACTTTGCTGTGATTCAAACTTAACTGTTTTATCTAAGCACTAGTTAAGTTCTCTGCTGTTTAGTGAGGTTCTGGCACTCAACAGGGAGCATAGTGTTAGTGATTTTTAATTCAGCTAGATTTTTTCCTTCCTATTTCTTATGCCATTTGAATCCCTTTCTTTAAAGCATCCCTGTGTTTTAAGAGGAACGTGAGATCTTGCTTTCTGTCTGATTACTTTGGAGCCTGAAGTCCCTGTAGGTTTTGCAGTCCTAAGATGAATTTCCTGTTTGTTGTCAACGTGTGATGTTGATCATTGGGCAGTGTTATAATTGACATTGGCCCTAAATAGGACTATTCTTGACCAGTGTATTCCTTTTAAATCTAAGAAAACATGTAAGACACAATGTTAGGATAGGAACTTGTCTGCACAAATCACTTCTAGCACTGGCAGAAATACAAGGGTTTTTTTATGCTGCTGCTCTTTTTTCAAAGTATAGAAACTTCTTAGAGACAGAAAAGCAATATGGACTTCGGTGCCTCTAGTTTATGCATAAGGCTCGATTTTATTTTTTTATTATAGAGCTAAAATTACATAAATGAGTGTATGCGCCAACGGATAGAAAAAAAACAGGACAGATAACTAACCAAAGTTAACTTGAAGGTTAACAAAAGAGGAAAGGAGCTCTGTTACTGTGGGAAAGGTCTTTACTCAGCTGTTTTGAGTATTCAGATTTAATCACTTTGTTACCAGCTCCTCTTTCTTGGAGCTTTAGCTGAATAGGAATTGATGTATTTGGAAGGAGTGTTTTGTTACATAGGTTTAATTTTTAGCCTTTTATGTTAACTGGTATTTTGGAGATGAATTAAGATAATGCGATGAATACCTTTTGCCTAAGCATGCTTTTAAAAAATAACATTTTGATTTTCTTGCAGAAGCGAGATGAACGCACTTTAAAAAACACAGACATCAAAGTTGTTGATTTTGGAAGTGCAACATTTGATGATGAGCATCACAGTACATTGGTGTCTACAAGACATTATAGAGCTCCTGAGGTTATTTTAGGTCAGTAAAGACTTTTAAACCTGCTGACAGTTAATTGCAGTTCATTCAGATGTCTTTACTTCATAGACTGGAGTAGTTGCTTGTGCTTCTAATGATAAAGTCATCTATCACAGATGGTAGTGTTAGAATTCTTGAGTGTAAACAGTAAAAGAAATATTCTAAAATATTTTAGAAATATTCTAAAAACAGAAGTCCAAACATGTTCCTCTCCCACCAAGGTTTGAGGAGAGGTGTTGAGAGGAAAATGGGCATCAGTAAATGTGTGGAAATTGGGCATATGCTTTATGGATTACAAGTTTTGAGAATATATTAAAAAGTAAAACGTAAACTTTGCCTGTCTTGCAGCACTGGGTTGGTCTCAGCCTTGTGATGTTTGGAGTATTGGTTGTATTCTAATTGAGTATTACCTGGGATTTACAGTGTTTCAGGTATGTACATAAAGTCAAATCAAACGTTTTTGTTACAGACTGCTGATTTTGATCTTCTAATTACGTGTACTTAACTATTACTTTAAAAGGCATGACCCTACAGGCTTTTTGAGGATTATATAGGTGAGGTTGTAAAGACAGCATACATATATGAAAATTTGATGTCTGGAATATCTCCTTCAGACTATTTAAGATAATCCGTTGTGGCTTTTTTTGCATGAAGAAGCCTGTCTAGATTCTGATGATACTGATGGAATTAAGAGTAAAGAAAACATACTCGTACAGAACTTGGTTTAGGAACTCTGTTGTTCAGGGGCCATCTTAACATGGATATTAAGTGCTATATAAAAGTTGCATTGCATAATCTATCTGTAATACTTTAAGGTGACAATGCATAAAGATACTGTGACGGTACTCTGGCAAACACCTTGTTTGTAGATGAGTGTGGCTACCAAGTGGCTGAGAGTAGAAAAATGCAATAAGTGCATTCGTTGCTTTTTTCCACACAGACACATGATAGTAAAGAACACTTGGCAATGATGGAAAGAATACTAGGGCCTCTGCCAACTCACATGATCAAGAAATCCAGGTAAGTTCATTATAGAAGTAAGTTGCCTAATATTTCCCTATTATTAGAGAAATCTTAAAGTTTCCATTGTTAGCCCTGAGCTGCTGAAGATCAACAAAGAGACTTCCAGGCTGCTTGTTACCTATTAGTCTATTGCAGGAAACTGTGTCAGATTTAGGTGAATTAAATGGTTCACAGTAGTCCTCTTCTCTGGTTTTAGTCTGAGTTGCCAGCAACCAAAATGCCAGCTTCTTGAGCAGTAACTGAGTATGAATATTCTTAAGTCTTTAAAGCTAAATTTGGTATGGTCACCAGAACAGTATTAGACAACCATTTTTCTATAAACTGAGAATAAAGAACTTGCTGTCATCAGAAGATCTGTATTAAGAGGAAAAAGAGAGTCCTGTCTTGCTAATACAGCTGCCAGCCTCTTCCACTGTCCCTTCATGTCCCTCAGACATGTGCTTCAGTGATACTTCTCTCTTCCTCAAAGATAACTACGTGCAGCAGGAGTTTCCCACTTCCATTGCAAGAAGTGGTGGCCAGCACAGAGTTTTCCCCTAACCCTAACCCGCTATGTCCAAAATCCAGAGCATGAGATTTGATGGTCCATTCTCTTTTTGAAATAAGTTGTCCTCTTGCCAGCTAATCTAGATAATCCTGTAACTCATGTTACAGAAGAATTCCAATAATTCTGGGTTGAGTAGTGTATTTAGTTTATTACAGTTGTCCAGCTGATCCATAATGCATTTTGAAAATGGAGAACAAACTTTGAAAGCTGCAATTGGCATAGATTTCAGGTAGTATTTAAAAAATAAAATGCTACTTATATAGCAGTGTTAATGCAATGCTGAGGTGTGGATTTGTCAGAACTTAATTTGCACTGGTAGTCTTATGTATTGGCAGTACACTTTTTAAAGATGTTTGGGAATATCTGATTTTTAAAGTGGTTAGTAACTATTTAACACTGCAGATTTATAAGAAATGTGGGGTTTTTTTAAAGTTGGTAGATTGACAACCTGTCTTTTTGTTACTAGCAGATGAGACCAAGTTGTTCTCTTGGAGCCCCTGAAAGCATCCATCTCTTTAAATGTCAGTAACGGAAAATATGTTTTCAGTGGCTGCTTTGTTGACTGGAATACTGAAGGACCTGTTTTCTAGATATTGTGACAGTAGTAATATAAAAGCAGCAGGTCTCTGAATAAATATTAGCTAAAAGAGATGTTAGCTCCCCAAAGCAGAGGGATATGCAGGAACACTTTTATGTTGTTTCAGAACTTAGAAAAGCATCTGCCCACTTTACGCACTGACACTATCTTAAAATTATTTTCCTCTTCACACAGAAAGCATTATTTTCACCACGACCAACTGGACTGGGATGAGCACAGTTCTGCAGGACGATACGTTAGGAGACGCTGTAAGCCTTTAAAGGTAGGAGACAACACTTTTATTATTTTGTTAGATTTGCAGTTGTGAAAGATCTCTCTAAAACACTTTCTTTTTTTTTTTTTTTTTCTTTCAGGAATTCATGCATTGCCAAGACACAGATCATCAAAGTCTGTTTGACCTTGTTCGCAGGATGCTGGAATATGATCCAGCCAAAAGAATTACTCTTGATGAAGCCTTGCAGCATCCTTTTTTTGAACCATTAAATAAATAAATAAATTTGAAGATCTTTTATGCTTCTCCAGGGAGATTTCCTAGACTGTGTCAGTCAACAGAGGTTGCATGAAACTTTTGTAAACTTTAAATTATTTTGTACAGTTAAGTCTGTAAATATTTACATATGTTTTGTATAACTGTTATGTTAACCTTGTTGAACCGTTGTAGTCTTAATGGGTATCAAAGTGAAAAATAAAAGTAATTTTCATTTTTGAAAATTGTTTTCTCTTTGAGGTTGTACTCCTCTCCTTTTGCAGATGGGGCTAGTTAAGCATCTGACTTGAGGTGAGGAGCCTGTGGGCTAGCTGAGCAAGTTTTGAAAACGTCACGTGTTTTTAACTAGCTTCCTTTATTAGTCATAATGGAAGGTTTGAAGGGCTAAGGCTGCCTGCTCATGCTGTGTAGCACTTAGTGATAGCATTCTGAAATGTGGTTGAAAGCAGCGTATATTCTAAGTAGGCATCTCTTCTGTGGGTCACCTTTTTCCCAGATTTTCTGTTAAAGAGCATACATCGCTTTCTGACTGGCTGCTAATTAGTTTCTGGAAACTTGTCTGATGCTTTCAGTATTAAGTATTTATAGGGAGGTTTTTGGTTAAGATCTGAAAAGTAACATACTTTCAATATTTTGATTCATTGAATTATCAGCATTTTCGTCAGATTTTTAGGAGGACTGTACTGCCACAATAGAAAAATGGACGCCACAGAATTGTATACTTAAACCCTTTTCTTGCAATAGTAACGAGATCATCCTGAAGTCTTCAAAACCATATTTCTGTGGAGCTCATAATCACTGATAAATTAAGTAACCTTGGCAACTGAGAAACACTGTTGTCAGACTAGTATGTATGTCAGACATAGTAAGGAGGAGGATGAGTTCACCCCTGAACTCGGGTGCTGAGTTGAGAAGAAATGGCACTGCTTTCCAAGCCCCATTAATGCACTTTTTTTGGTAGTTTTTGCTCTTCCACGTTTAAGTTGGTTTAATTGGTGTTGCTCAACGCTCTTTTAGTCCGTTTGACACAGCATGGAGGGCTTGCTGAGCTGTGGTAGGGTTCATCCAGGCTGTCGCTGGAGACGCAATATGCAAGTTGTGGCCATTTATTGTGGTTCTGACTTTACCATGCAAGACTTTCTTAAGGAAGGAAACAGTAAATTGTTTCAGCTCCACAGGAGCCCAACTTCAGGTTTTGTGCTGTGCTAATCTAATGCACAGTAAGATTTTAAACTGATGTCCTTGTTCCACTGATGTGGAGGAGGCTTAATTTGCAAGAGGCTCCAGACATGCATATCTCTGACTTGGGGGTAGAATATAGCTGGGACAAGGCTTTGAAAGCTTATCTTCTGTAACCAGTGCCACCTGCTGTGCTTGATTCTGTCTCATAATAGACACCCTCCTTCCTAGGATGTTGTTATTTACATCATTGTTTCTTCTCTGCATGACAGAAAATGTAACAGTTGGTACCATCCGGGTCAGCAGTGACCGCGGTGGGACTGAGGAGGACGGGAATAAATTCCTCCCCTTGCTTCTTCCCACAGGACTTGCCATCTTCAGAGGCAAAAGCGCTTGGCTGAGCGTATCAGCTAAGCAATGCAAATCAAAGGCAGATGGAGGGATTTTATATGCTGCTATAACTATAAAACTGTAACTATAAAACAGTTCTATCAAAATTAGGGAAAGATTGTGTCCTCTTGCTTAAGGAGTCCTTCTAGCCTTTGTTAATGTGGTTACTAAAATGCATTGCACTTGCCAAAGGAGATACATGCTAGAAAAAGAATACATATGTATTATAAAAAAAAACTGTTTAAATTCACTTGCCTCCTCCCAGCAAACTTAAAAAAATGCACTGTCAAGATTAATACAGCATCTGCAGCGAGGTGCGAAGTTGTCCTGCAGGCCTTACAGCGTGTACAAAAGAAGTGTTAGTTTGAAGGGGCACAAATCCGAGGTCCCGGGGCTCCCCGGTGGAGCGGCGCAGCGCTGTTGGCAGTTGGGCTACAGCCGGGTGCTGGGGTCTGTCTCTGACAGGGCTGATTTCTGCTCCCTGGGCTGCCCCCCGTGCTCTCGTCTTTACCAGGGAAGGGATTTTTATGAATACCCCCACCCCGTTGTCTTGTGAATATAATTGGGGTAGTTTTTACATGTTTGATTCAAGCTAATACTAACTGCCTATAGCTGTTAGTAAATAACTATAAGATCCATTCCCATCTTTCTCTGCCCTTCTGATTTTTATCTATTGTCCCTTAAAAATACGGTCTGTAAATGCTGAATAGTTCAGCCCAGCAGACCAAAGGTATGCATTTCTGTAATGGGTCAGTTATACGTGTTACTGAACATGGATGACAGGACAAAGTAAAGCTGTCTTAAGTGAACAGAGCAGGCTTTGCCTCTGAAGTGCAAACGACGTACGAGATCCAGAACTTCAGAAGCTGAGCAGGGCAGGGGACGAGCCGAGCTGGGGGTTACGCTTTGCAGAAGAGCGGCCAGGAGCTCTGGGCAGAGGGCTGGGCAGCTGCAGTCCTCTTGGTAGAGTTTGCTGGTATCTCTGTTGTAAGGGGAGCTCAGGTCCCCTGGATGTGTTTTTAGGACAAGGTGCTTTGTGCCCTGGAAGCTTCCCCAGAGCGATGGTGCTGCGCACATGCAATCGATGGAGCGCGTAAGCAAAGCCTGAGCAGGCTCAGAGAAAGGGGAGGGGGAGAAGAAGGTAAGGAAGAGGTTGCTCGCAAAAACCTGGAGTTTTCTTTGCATCTTCAGGCACGTGGAGAAGAGCAGGATACAGTTGCCAGCAAATGACACAGGTGTGCCTGGCTAGCTGGTTTGGAATTAGGGGCTACAAAAAAGGGGTGTATGTATCCGACACGGCAGTGTAGCTGTCTGTGTGAGCGTTTCATTAACAGGAGATGCTGACACCACTCGTAGGAGCGTTTTCTAACGCTGTCCTGGGCTTCACCCACCTCTTCTAGAAGTGAGAGTTACTGCTGGAAAGGCAGGGACTGTGGCCAGGAGGCAAAGAGAACCTTTGGATTTGTACAGGATGTGCTCAGGGTCTAGACAGGCATTGAGTTATCTGAGGATGTTTTATAGGTGAGTTAAGAGTTGACGTGATGCAATCTGTAACAGCGAGGAAAAGGCAAGGATGTTTGGCAAAGTCTGGGGGTACTTAGTGCTTTTATGTGAGTGCAGTTTCTCTCATTCCAAGACTCCCTAAAGCAGACGGGGCACTTCACTGTGATAAAATCAGCGAGTTACTGTGTGGGGTGGAAGGCTTTGCAGACACGGTCTTTTCCCTAAAGCACATCACAGCCCAAACGGGGGCTGCAGCAGAGAAAGAACCAAAAAAAAAAAAAACAAGCCCAGGGCTGACACCTCTGCCAGGTCCCGCTCCTTCGGGGGGGGTGGGAGGCCGTTTCGCAGCCCGGTGCCCCCCCGGGGAGGCAGTGCGCAGCCGGCTGCCCGCCGTCCCGCCGGGGGGGAAACCCGCTCCGTCCGCCCGGACCCCGCTGGAGGGCGCCCGCGGCCGCTCCCCGCAGCGCCCCGCACCCCGCCGCGGCGCTCGCCGTTCCCCGCACCCCGCGGGGCACCGCCGGGACGGGGCGAGGAGGGGGGTGGCGGGCGTGGAGAGGTCCCCGCGGGGGGCCGGGCAGCGGGGGTGGGGTCTGCTCGGCGTAATCCCCCACGGGGGGCGGCGGACCGCGTTCGGAGCATCATCCCCCCCCCCCCCCCCCNGGGCGGCAGCCGAGCCGGACCCCGCGCAGCGGCGCGATGAGCGCGGGCAGCACCAGCGGCGGCGGCGCCGCCGCCGCGGCGGGTACCGCCACCTCCGCCCTCTGCCTGCTCCTCTCGCTCACCGCCGTGGCCGTCTGCCTGCTGCTGGGCGCCAAGACGGCGGAGCTGCAGGGCCGGTTGGCCGCCCTGGAGGAGCGGGGCGCCGCCGGCCCCGGGCCGCTGCTGGACGCGCTGCAGCCCCGCGTGGAGCAGCTTTTCCGCGAGGTGAGTGGCGGCGGGCGCGGCCCCGCGGCGCCCACGGGGCGGGCGGTACCCACGGGAGGGCGAGCGGGAGCCGTCCCGGCGAGGGGGGTGGCGGTGGGGAGCTCGGGGTGGGCGCTTCGGCCCCGCTGCGGCGGGTTGGGGGGAACCCCGGGGCTGGTTCCCACCGCCACCGGCTTCGCTTCCCCTTTGGAAAAGAAACTTCCTCCCTATCGCCAAACTTTTCCCCCCCTCTTTTTTTTTTTATTGCCGTTTCCATTAATGGGACCGCGGGGCGAGGCGTGGCAAAGCCCTTCTGCTTCAGCAGAGAAAATGCCCCAGGTGGAAAGGCGAGCGGGGTAATCTTTGAGAACGTGCGACTCTCTCCTTCATTCTATTCACTGGCAAAGGTAACCCGAGCACTTAAATACTGTTTATCTTTGGCTGTAATGGACTATAATTTCCGTGTTGGAAATTTATGAACATGATCCCCGTTATCGGGACTGTCTATCACAGGGCATCATGTGGTCCAGCGGTGCTGAACTGATTTATGGCGGGTAGAGAGGACTGGCAACTAGATACTTCACTTTCCGTCCCAGGGTTTTCTGAAATTGTTCAATAAAGATTTCAGTGCTGAAAGATTTCTCCTACTCGGAGAACAATTATCCACACTGGTGCCCTTCTCCGTAACTAAACCAAATCTCTGGGAGAAGTTACGCTTTATCCCAGGGTTATATTTTTTCCCTGACTCTGGTGTTTAGGTTTGGGGCTTTTTACAGGCAAGGGGGCCAGGGAGGGCTCCCATCGCTCATAGGAAACACTTGAAGATCCCACAGTTGGTTTGCCGGATTTGTGTAAACAGTAGTTCATAAAGTGCAGCGGGATTCAACACGGCTCACGGGGCTGCCGCAGGACGCTCCCGCGTGATCGATTCTGACATCTGGGGAAGGTTTTACACTGGGATTTTATTAATGGCCTGACTGGGGTGCAAAACACGGTGCTGCATTAAAATCATTACAGCCATGAAGCCTCAGTCGTGCAAAAATGTATTTATTTTTTTTTATGCAGTGCCTTCCAGCTGTGAGCGGCTCTGGGGAGCGGAGCTGGCTCAAGTCTGCACGGGGCGGGATGCGAGGGGGGACGGAGGCAGCACTGGGGGGACAGGGAGGATGCGAGGGGGTCGGAGGCAGCACTGGGGGGACAGGGAGGATGCAAGGGGGGACGGAGGCAGCACTGGGGGGACAGGGAGACAATCCCTCCTGCTGCGTCTTACTGTCGGAGTTACGGGGAAGGTACTGCTGGCACCGCCGCGGCGTGGCCGTCCTCCTGGAAACTTGGTTGCGTTGATGCGCCTTGATAAAAGGGAAATGTTAAAAATATTTTTGTGAAAACCCTGAATACCAGAACAGAGGGGTGCTTGTGAGGCGTAATCACAAAATCTAGTTAACATCTTTTCTCCAGGCAGGAATTAGCCTGCCAGTCGTGGCAGTGGTTCTATTCCAATTACTCCAATAAATGTGCTTAGCAATGGGAATGGTTTCTGTGGCACTGCCTAAGATCATGTGCAACCTCTTGCTGAGATTTAGTTAAGTGTGGAAAGCTTGTTTTGTACTGGGAACGCTCAGATGGAGATTGTACAGGGGAAAATAAAGCAAAACCACATAATTGGGTTTCTAATGCAAGAGTGAGCTTGTTGAAACATTTAGTATGCCCCAACTTTTGTCAATACTGAAAGCAAATTTTGAAACGCGCAACAGATTCAAGGAATGCATGGTAGCGATTGTGCTATCTATTAATAGTCATTTTAAATGAACTTACTCATTTACATTAAAGTTTCAGAAAGTGTCTGTTTCTTGACCAAACTCCTCTCCGTTACATAAGACCGCGCGCTCGTCGGGCAACTTCTGCCCTTTCTGTGCTTGAGAGTGTCTGGAGAGCGAGAGAATATTTCCATCATCATGAACATCAACTGCTGCCTGGGGTCAGTGTTTTTTTGTTAAATTCTGCATTGGTCCTCCTTTGAAGTTTACCACAACATTTCAGAAGTGAAACCGAAGCTCCATACGCTCCCTGTGCATGACCCGGCATACTTTGTTCTCTGTCGCTCCCCGAAAAGCATTACTCCGTACAGCGATCTCGGGGTTTGCTGGCGTAATTTATGGCAGAGCCGCGTATAAAGAGCAGCGACTACAACACCAACATGCTGGCTCCGTTCCTTTCAGTGTTGTTTAAACGTTTGGCAAGGAAAAGAGGATAGGAAATAATAAAGGAAGGGTGAGTGTGTCGTTAAGGCAATGAAAGCTGATTTGGACAACTAGGATTTAGTTTCTGGCCCCATGACAGGCATCCGTCTTGCTTTGGAGGAGTTGCTGATTTTAACGTGGTGGGACCTTGCCCTTGCCTTTAGCGGGACGTGCTGCGGGGTCCTGCTTTGATGCCCTCCGAAACACTTCCAACAGTGTGGTCCGACCGTGGAGGCATCTCCACTTGCTCGACGTCAAAAGCCCCAACTGGAAGCGCATAGTTTTCATCCTGGAGGGAAGATGTTAACGGGAGGATTATAGAAGCATCCAGTTGTTGTAAACAAAGCTGGACTGTTTTGTTCACAAAGGATTTATTGTCCACGGTAGGCAGAGAGTGTCCAGATTAATCAGTTTCATGACAAGAACAATTCAACGGGAGAACAGAGGACTCGCTCCAGGATTCAGATCTCCTCCGCCGTTCCCAGTGATGCCCGCTGAATGAAAAGGGTAGAAGAACTTATTTTCTTTTCCTCGAGCGTCTTCACCATCCAAATTACTTCAAAATAAACACATAAAAATTGAGCAACTCTCTACCATTTAGACTGCAAGTGGCTGTCAGGAAAAGTCTCTTCAGATACTTTCTTGCCACTTTTTCTCAAGGAAAGCCTCCGTGCTGCAGAAAGCAGCTGGATCATTCTGCTCTTTATACTTTCCTCAGGACAACTTCTCTGTCAGGTGCTGTGAAGCCACGTTGATACTTTCAAGACCTCTTAGCATCATATCTGAGCAGCTAGGAAGGAATGCACAGGATTTCAACAACAGATAAAACTACTTAATCCCCACAATAAAAGGAAAAGAGCCTAATTCACAGGTAGCCTAATTCCTGAATAGTCCATAGTGTTCAAATATTTGAGCATAGACTGGGTCGTCAGCTGTATAAAATTCAAGTCGGAACACCCTGAATTCAATTAAGTACGTTGAATTTTCTCTCTTTGAAACGTGGGGACTCCAGTTATCAGATCAGTGGTTTCTCTCTTGGTAAATACTTTTAGGTGAGACGGGGCATTCCTGGAGGACCGAGAGCGGGACGATTGCGGGTGAAGAGGAGATGTTCCCACCCTTGCGGGGCTGCCCCAGCCACGAAGCGCTATGCCTGAGCTAATATAACTTACCTGTCATCGGGGCTTATTAACTTGGGCTTGGCGGTGTCCTAAATGCAGGCACGAACATTTTGGTTGGCTTAGAGAGCAGGCAGAGCGCGCTCACATCTGTCCGCAATATGCCACGTAGACATTGCTTTAGTTTTGTGAATTTTCACGTGTTTTGGTAGTCCCACTGGTGAGTTTTTCACCTTGGAGATGGAAGCACTGGGCTTTTGGGGGAGCTGGGGGGTGCGTGAGCACCCCGGTCTCTCTGGCAGTATCCACCCCGCTGTCCTTCATCTCCTCATCCCTCTCCTAAAGAACCTGTAATACTCCACGTAGCATGAATTTTAAGTACAAAGTCAGCCAAATCGGGTCACATCTGTTGTGCAAATCTCATCCTGCCATGTCACCTCCGGGGTGTTTGGAAGCAGCTTGGTGGTGGGTCGCAGCGGGGCTTTCTCCTCGCAGCCGGGACCGGCCGTGCCGGAGCAGAGGGGCTCTCTCGCTCTCCCCAGAACTGTCCCTGCCACCAAACACGCTGAGATGACGCTGACTTCTGAACGTGGGGACACGTCACAGCTGCTCAGGACGAATCCAGCCCACGGTGCTCGTCTCAAGTGACTTTTGGGATGTGCAGGAGTCGCTGCCTGCCCGGTGCGAGGGTTGTAGACTGGCCGCTTGCTAAAAAATGTTTAATATTATGTGTGCTATAGTTGCATGGGGTGTTATCCAAAGAGGCTGAACGCAACAGGGTCAAACTTTGGCCTGTGACTGGAAGGAAGCGTGCTGGAAAGTTTGGCTGTTGGCATGCACGCGCAGTCCGCGTTTAGATATAATATATTCTCTAAACGGCTATTTTTATTCCTCCTCCAAACAGAAACTGGGTGAAGGACTAGCGAAGCTGCGGACGGCGAGAGAAGCTCCGTCAGACTGCATGTGCCCCCCAGGTAGGTGCAAACGTACCGGCACAGCCAACACCGGACTGCCCGGGAGCCGCCTGCCCGCTGCACCCACGCCACTGACCTCCTCCTCTCCGATTCTATATGTTCCTCCGTATCAAGGAAAATGCGCTAAGAAGTGGGTTTTTTTCCCAAGCTTGAAGCGCTCTCTTGTGCTCGAGACTGTTGACTTCTGCCATTGCCTTGCTTTGGCCTCTTTACAGATAAAGGAGTTTGAGGTTTGGACAAAAGCGACGTTTGGCTATAAGAATAAAAGAGCGAATAGCTCTGCTCGGTTGCGAGCCCTGGGTGTTGGGCCAAAACAATTTAGAAGTAGTAACAAAATCACAGGGGCTTAATGCAAGTGTGATAATTAAAAGCTGCAGCCTCTCTGCCTGTTAGGAGGGTAGCGACTTCGCCGGCGCTGCCTTGCTGTATGAAAGCTGTCACTGATTGTTTAAATTTCCTCCCAGAGTTTAATGAACTTCTTAAACTGTCAAAACTTCCTGTTCTGCTGTGGAAGTGCATGCTCCTTGGAAACAATAAACAGCTTAGATTAGTTTGTAAAGGAATCTCATTTATAGAAATGCTCGGTTAAGTGCTGGGCTGTCGCACCGAGAGGCACGGATGACATTGGGCTGAGGCACTTCAAGCCTTTTCTGTCCTTTTTTTTTTTCTTTTCGCAGAAGTAGCAAAGGATGGGTGAAAGATGTGCAGTGCTTCGATGGGGGAGAACGCTTAGGCGTGTTTCGGAGCCTTGCAAGCAGCAGATAGTCCAATTCTGGTTTTAAAGAAAAAAACCAAACCTTGAATGCTGCATGTAGACTCATAATAGGCAAACGGGCAGTCGCAATTTTCCCTGCCACCCTGGATAGGCATCCTGCCAGAACACACAGCCTTAGTCCATACTCACGGGGCAAAAAAGGTGGACCTTTTTCCCATAAGATTATATGTGATAACCTCGGAAACATTTCAGTAAGGATGCTTTTAAATGTGCTGCGGCAGTTGTAGTCACTGGTTTTCTAGTGGAAGGCTTCTCTGGGCGTCCTGTACGCCTCGCTGCCTTCTGACCAAACTCCGTCAGCTGAGACACCAATCATGCTTATTTTCAGCTCTTCGGACACGGGTGGTCAAATTAGTTTTCTCCCTTCTGATGCGCAGACCCAACCAAGCCCGTCAGCCTCACGGGGCTCTGCGGGCTGCGTCTCGCTCCGGGCTGCGCAGCCAGGACGCTACTGGTGCGCTTGAGTGTCGAGAGGCTTTTCCTTTGCCCTGCAGAACGCACTTGGGATTAAAGAGGCTCCTTTGTGGCCAGGAAAGTCCCGATTTGGTTCTGGGTCACCGGGTTTGCTGGTTGCTGCATTTGAGAGATGGGGGGAAGAGAGGAGGGGGAAGGTTTTCCCACGTGCGGCTGAAATACTCGTTACAGTCATTAGTAACGAATGTCAAAGTAATTTGTGAGCCGAAGGAAGGAGAAGCGCTTTCCTGGTGGGTAGGAAACGTCGTGGCATCAGTGGCTGCTCCTGGCTACCACCTTTCGGGAGCCAAGCACTGTGCTTGGGCGAGGGTGCTCTGCTGAGCTGTCCTGAAGCCTTTCAGCTATTTTTGAGCAAATCAAAGGCATCTTTACATGTGTTTCTTTTTTTGTTTGTTTGTTTGTCTTTCTCCTGAAGAAGGCTGAATTGCCTTCTGCTCTGTAGTTAAAGAGCTTGATCAGGGAACATCTGAGAGCTCGTGGCCCTCACTGGCATTTGCTGCGGAGGTATGCCAGGTTGCGAACTAACAGCTAAGCTTCAATTCCCCTCCATGCACCAAAAAAATAGCCCCCGAGGAAAAGAAAATCCCCTCCATGGAGGGGACGGGGAGATGGGGAGATCCCGCCAGCCCTGCCCACGGGCAGGAGGAGGCAGGGAGCACGGCCAGCGCCGGCAGCCCTGGCTGCAGCCCCGCTCCTGCTTCCCGGGGGTATCCGAAATGCCTGGGCTGGGGGACTTTCCTCCTCCAGGAACTCCACTAAGGTTAAGAAGACTTCCTTCTTATCACTGGATTTAAGGCAAGCCCACCGAATGGTCGATGGTGGTGCTGTCTGCATCATGGTGCCGTTGTCGTCCCTCCCTCGGTGCCTCTTTGGGAAGAGGGGCACTCGCAGACCCGCGGGCAGTGGCAGGAGCAAACCGTGTGCTCGGAGCTTGCCCTGCGAGCTGGGCTTGTCTTAAACAAGACCCGTTTTTCCTTGAAGCAAGTCGCTGTGGGGGTTCATTGGGGTTTGAGGGGGTGGGGGTTGTTTTTTAGGGGACCGCTCTGATAAAATGGACCTGCTAGATATTAAAAGCAGTTTGGGGCAAGATGACTACGATCCACTTAAATGAGTTATTTCGACTACAGCAAAGACCTAAATTAGTGCTTGTAAAAAGACCCCAACCAACCAAAACAAACCCAGAACAAAAACCACCCCCCCACCCTATGCCTCCCCCAAAAAAACCCAAAACCCCAAGCTCCTCTTTCCCCCAAACCCCACCCATTTTGTGCTTTGTGCTCTGCCCTAAGTCACTTATATCGGTTCTAGGGCCCAGCTGGGTGGTTACAGCACACTTTTGACTTCCCCCGTGGCCCCCCCC
>VUYV01000010.1:4601459-4611482 GCA_008711295.1 Anarhynchus alexandrinus | reverse complement strand
GGCGGGGCCGGTGGCCAGCAGAGAGGGCCCGGCAGTTTCGCCAGGGCCAGGGAGACATGCCAGTCCGCCAGAAAAATCATCGTAATTGGAAAAAAAAAAAAAGCCCAAGCCAAAAACCTTAAAAAAAATTACTATTCTGGCTCTGATGCTCGGGGTGCTGCAAAAAAGGGTGTCTCCGTAGTGGCTCTCGGCATCGGTGTGCTGCTTTCAGTTGGGTTTTGCGTTATTTATTCAACCAAAGCAACGGGGGAGACAATGACAATAACTTGGTGTCGCTTTGGCTCCTTCGTGGTTTGGGTGTTTCGGTGGCCGAGGGAGAGGAGAGCATCCTGGGGTGTTTGGGCCATCTGGGCCAGGTGCGGGTCGGGCTCCCGAGTGCTGCGATGGGGCAAGTTGGTGACCCTGCTCTGGTAAGGACGGTGGCCTTTCAGCCCTCCCCCAGCTATTTGGGACGGGGCCGCAGCGGTTGCGTGCTGCTGGCGCCGGGCAGGCCCAGGACAGGCTGTCCCCATATGTTGGCTCGCTGCGAAACAGCAGCTCAATATTTTTATTATTGTCGTTCCCTGCGCCAGGCCGGTGCTGTTTTGCAGAGAGGCCCCTCGTCCCCTTATGTTCAGCCTTTTTCTCTGGTGGGATCCTCACACAGCCTTCGCTGCAAGATAAAATCCAGCAGGTGCAGGACCACTTGTTGGTGTGGCATTTAGGATGGCCTCCAGCTGATGAGCACTTGGAGGTGGGTTGAAAGCAGGACGAAAACTTCACGCTCGCAGACACTTAGTTTGCAGTTGAGTGGCCTCTGACTGCTTTTTTTTTTTTTTTAAGGAGTCTTTTTTTAATTCTTCCCCTTGTATTTTTCAGCACAGCCTTTTGAAATGGATTTAAGAGGAGACGCTTGCTGTCAGGGTCTAGCGGGGTGCATCCAGCACACTGCAGTCTTATTCTGAGGGTGGTGAGCCCCTGGCCCAGGTTGCCCAGAGAAGCTGTGGCTGCCCCATCCCTGGAGGTGTTCAAGGCCAGGTTGGATGGAGCTTTGAGCAACCTGGTCTGGTGGGAGGTGTCACTGCCCAGAGCAGGGGGGTTGGAACTGGATGATCTTTAAGGTCCCTTCCAACCTAAACCATTCTATGACTCTATGAAATCTGAGGTGCAAAAGGCTTTTGTTAAATACAGTATTTGCCATGTCAAAAGTCTTCAGGGTCTATGAGAAGGTCCCTTGAGAGCCCAGGGTGCTGGATGCACCATGCTAGACCCTGAGACCAAGCATGTCCTCTTAAATCCAGCAAAAAAAGAGGCTTAAAACAAGTCCCAGTCCACGGAAAGTGCCCTGCCTGGTAGCTAGTCCTTGCTGTATTGCTGACTGAGGGTGTGAAAACCCCCAGCTCTTTCGGCTGCTCTTGCACTGCATATTTCAACGTATGCGTTGCGTTTCCATGTGCCTTTTTATTTAACAGCACCTCCACAGGCTTTGCGCTCCGGAGCCTTAACTCCAAATTTCCTGGCTGCTGGATGATGCATATCCCTGTCTTCATCTTGAATTCACGCTGAGACGGTGTCATATGCCTTTGAACGTATGTATATATTACCAAAGAGTGTTAAATGTTCAGTGTAGTAATGTGATGTTCCAGTTAATATGTGACAAATATTTCCCAATAATGGCTTGGCAGCGGGAAGAGCGGAGTGGTACTCCAGCCTGCAGGACGGCGGATTGCTCCATTTCTCGGCAATTCAAACCATGTGTACTTGGGGAAGCCGATCGTTTAAAACCCTCCCTACCTCTGCAGACTCAGCAACTCCGGAGGCTCTTTTGCAGAGCTTATTATTATTTATATAGTTTTTAATTTTTTTATTATTATTATTTTTACCCTAACTTTATACACAGGGATCAGCTTTCCCCGGCTTGCTGGGGAAGTTTGGCGCGGTTTTAGTGGTTCCCAGTGACTTGAAATAGCTGCCTAATTTTTACTGGTGTAAATGTTGTCTTCAAGTGTCACTCCTATCTGCCTTCTGCCCTCCTTGTCTCCCCAGGTAATTAGCACAACAGAATTTCCCTAATTGCTGGAGATCAAGGAGGAGAGGGCTTTGCTTGCTTTGTAGTCCTGACAAAGGGCAGATGTTTTCCAGCAGCCCAAATGGGATGCGCTGAGCTCTGGGAACGGCGGCTCTTTGTTTCGCACTCTTGCGTGATAGCAGCTCTCCGTTATTGCTCTCTTTTTACATCTTCAGTATCTGGGTCTGTAGTTCTGCGTTTCTGAGTCATGAGTCCGTCAGGATAGTTAAATAGATATGGGAAAATAGCACATGAAAGCAAGTATTTATTTTTTAAATTAGTGGGGATGTCTGCTTTTCTGAGCTGCTTTGTATCTACTGAGCTTAAACAGCTGAAGTATTCCCTACTGTCACCTCAAGAGACGCTTTTCAGCCTACTGAAACCATTAAAACTCAGTAGTTTTCTGTAATTTCTATGATTTGGAATGAGGCGAAGAGCTTTATAACATCTTTAAGTTTTAAAATGTTTCCTGAATCCTCCTTGCCTCGGTTTCCCATACCCTGCCAGTCACTTCGCTTCGGCAGGGTTTACTTTCTCGGTCTGACTTTGCCCGCAGGAGGCTAGGACATTATCATTACACTATTAGCATAAACAGGATTTCTTTGCACTAAACTTACAAACGCAATCAGAATTCTCTCCTGCATGGCAAAACCCGTGTCAGGATTTTTAAAAATGAGCCAAAACCCAAGCATTAAAGCATGTAAATAACGAAGAACAACTGGCTGGGAAGGACTTTTGACAAACGGTGCCATTTAAACGCAGGCACTTACTTTCTCTTTAACGTGTTTTTGAATCTTACCCCTTCAAAAATACGATCTGATCGCGGATCTTAGCAGCTTTTGGAAAAACGCTCTTTGAGCATAGAAATGACTGCTGGCTACCTTCCATCAGCTCCTTCCTGGCGACCATTCCCCAGTCCCTTTTGGATATTTGTGGAAGGCCCCGAGGACATCTGGAGCCGTGTCTGCGCGCCACATGTGCGGGAGCCGCCAGCCGCCTTCTCCCGGGACCTACCTGGGGTGGGCATGGATACCCTCCATCTTCCTACAGAAGGTCCCGGAAAGCAGCCGCCGCAGAATGGTGGGCCCCCGTCTCATCCTTGGGAACCTTAAAGCTCTGCTTAGGGCAGTTGTTTCGTGGCTTCAGGACTCTCCGTTGATGGAGACCTATGGGTTGGGGGTTGTTTCTTGAGTGGTTGTAACAGATGGAAATAAATGGAGGGAGGGAGTCTTGCTTGGTTTGGCGTCTCCTCCCGGCAGTGCGACTCCTGCATGTGCTGTGTGCTGCAGGGTGCCAGTGGGCAAGGGGGAAAGAGTCCAAAGTCCCTCTTGAAAGTAGAGGAATGATTTTCTTGTGGCCCCGTGGGTCTCTGTGTGTCCGGAGAGGGGCTGCTGGCACTGCAGCAGCAGCCAAATATGTCATGGCAGTGTCAGGGGGACTTCTGCTCAGGCTGGCTTGCTTTTCTCTGTTGCAACGCCGCTTTTGGCACTGCTCTGCGCCCCTGGTGAGGAGCTGGTGGTGGTGGAGGGAGCAGCAGGTGACAGCCAGGTGTGCAGCAAAGGGGAGGTCTGAGTCTGGGAATTTGGGGACTGCTCTCAAAGCGAGCTCCCCGGCACGCTGGCGTCCAAGGGAAGGCACGTCCCCTGCTCTCCTCACCCATCCAAACAATACGCTACCAGCTCAGCGGCTGTGTCAGCCAGCAGTGACATTTAATGTCCTGCCGAGGTGACATGAAATGCTGGATGTGGCCAGGACGTTCCGAGGCAGGAAATATCGTGGTACCAGTGTTATTCCCAGAGCTGGCAGCGCCTCTGACACGGAGTCAGAGGCGGGAGCTAAAAGGCAGTCTGACCTCAAAACCACTGGCGCAGGATAATGGGCCGGAGCCATCTCCCAGTGAGACCGCGGCAGTATTTATCCTGGTGGCATTTGGTGCAGCTCCGGCGTTTGGACACGGAAGCCCAGAGCAGTACACCAGCAACCAGCCCTTTCCCGGCAGCGTTCATCTTTAGACCACTTCAGCAAAAATTAATTAAAACTGGTGACATCAATGGGAGAAGGCTTTGAAAATTTATTTTTTCTAAGTCTGCCAAAGTTATTTTGAGTGTAATGAAAACTACAAAAATAAACCTGATGACCATATCCTCTGCAAGAGGCTCTGTGTAACTTTATCTTTGTCTCGACATATGAAGTCGTTTATCTAGGCACAGATATTTTTTGCTGCCAGCCCCTTCGGCGCTGCCTTTCCAGAGAGGAGGCTCTGCAGCAGGTTGGTTCAATGCTCGTGGACTGACTCACCTGGGAGCTTCCCATCACCTTCCAGTTGGTTTCCTTCTCTTTCTTGTTCAAACGATGGATGAGCGTTACCCACATAAGCAGCGACTTGGCTTTGCAGAACTGATTATTGAAAATCGATTGTGGTTGGCGTGGTACCTACTGCGTCTCCACGCCATCTCATCGAGCCAGTAGTGCTGTCATCTCCTGTCCATCCTATATGTAACAGGATGGGAATGTGTTTCAGACCCAGAGTGCTTTAGGTTGATCTTATCGTTCGTGCAGTGTTGATTGAAGCGAGTTTTAGCACAGAAATGACTTTTGGGGAGTCAGCTACTGCTGATGTATCCCTGAAAAAAGAGCTGCCTTATTTCTCTGCCACCAAGGAGCTCCAGGCTGGTGTTTCACGGCTTGCGTCGCACAAACACACCCTGCCTCACCTGCACGTGTGGCTGGGAGCGTGTAGATAGCAGCAGTCAAAATCAAAGTGGAGCAGATGGGCTGTATGACAGTTACGCCTCCGCTCTCGCTGCACTAGGTGGGTGTTGCTTCATGCCTCAACGGATAGTGTTAAATAAGTGTCCCTCTGGCCTCTCTGAGGGAGCGCCAGCCCAGGCACAGGCTGCGTGAGCAGCCCCATCTGCCCCACCAGCCTCTGCCCTCGGCTTCCCACTTGAGAAGTCCTGAACTATCCATAAACCTGTTTTGCCATTCAAAGACCAGAAACCCTGGTGCTGCTTGGTTGCTCTTGTTTTGTTGCTCTAAAACAAGGTAATTTCTTTTACTTTGTAGGGTTGCAGGGGCAGTAGGTGTAGGGCACTTTAAAGAAGCCAAATATCCAGCACTCCTGTCGCGCCAATAACAGCTGGAATTAATCCTCAAGGGGCAAATCCATCAGTAGCTCTTGGGTTGTTTTAGATTCCTGGGGAAGAGAGTCCCTTTCAGCTCTTGTTAAATAGAGTTTCCTTAAAGGAACGTATTCCTCTGAACTCCAGCCCCTAAATAGCACGCCTTCATGTTGCCAAATTTGCTCATCCTTCGACCATCATATTGTCATGGGAGGAAGGAAGGTAAATTGGAGAGTGAAACCCATAGTTGGCTGTAGCTGAGAGTCCTAATAGCATTTTAACTAAGTAATTATGTTGCAACAGTCGCTCACTGGGAAGTGTGGCTTGCCTGGCTTAGGAGGACCAGCCACAAGTGTGGATTGATGTGCTTCTCTCTTGCCCATTACCTCTCAACCCAAAACACAAGCCCAGCATCCATCGTGCAAGCTGGGATCATACTTGAGGCACCGGGTGTTATTTCAGACATAGAAGCAGAGAAAGATCAGGGAACTTTTGTCTGTTTTCTCAAAATATTTGTCACAGTTCCCGGGGAAGATGCAAAGAGGCTAAAGGGGGAAACCTGTAAATATGGTGAATAACTTCTAGGAACTGCTTGGAGTCATTGAAGGCAAAGAACCAGGGTGGGTCACACCTCCAAAGAGTTGGGGAAAAAACATATTTAGATCATGAACCATTTGTATAACAGAACTTCTTGGGAAGTTGGCTTGAGCGAGCCATTCAGTTAAGCCAGTGGTGAGGATGAAGGAGTCAAGATTTTCTTTTGTCAAAAGGTTTCTTAGCTGAAGCTGCAATAATCCGAGTGAGTGGGAATTTTACAGCATGAAAATCCTACTTTTGTCAGTCTTTAGTAGCTGCTGAGCTTGGTGCATCCCGGTCTTGATCCTGAGCGTGGACCAGGGGTTACCTTTATTGCAGCAACTGGAAATCCAGATCAGCAGTGAAATTATTTAACTTATCATGTCTGATACACAGAGCACTCGGATCTTGCTCCATGGGAAGGCGGTGTGACACCAGCAGGTTTGTCCCCAGATGTGTTAAGGGAGTGACAGTTCTGCATCCATGTGACCAAGCACTTCTGCACCTTAATTTTCCACGAAGCCAGTCTGGCTGTAGGAAATCACTGAAAAGCTATTTTAAATGTTGAGAAGCTCAACATGAGCCGGCAATGTGCACTCACAACCCAGAAAGCCAACTGTATCCTTGGTTGCATCAAAAGAAACGTGGCCAGCAGGGCGAGGGAGGGGATTCTGCCCCTCTACTCCGCTCTGGTGAGATCCCACCTGGAGTGCTGTGTCCAGCTCGGGGGGGGGGGCAACAAAAGAAGGACATGGACCTGTTGGAGCAAGTCCAGAGGAGGCCACGAAGATGACCAGAGGGCTGGAGCACCTCTCCTATGAGGACAGGCTGAGAGAGTTGGGATTGTTCAGCCTGGAGAAGAGGCTTCAGAGAGACCTTATAGCAGCATTCCAGTACCTAAAAGGACTACAGGAAAGCTGGGGAGGGGCTCTTGATCAGGGAGTGTAGTAATAGGATAAGGGGGAACAGTTTTAAACTGAAAGAGGGGAGATTTAAATTAGATAGTAGGAAGAAATTCTCTCCTATGAGGGTGGTGAGGCACTGGCCCAGGTTGCCCAGGGAAGTTGTGGATGCCCCATCCCTGGAGGTGTTCAAGGCCAGGCGGGACAGGACTTTGAATAACCTGGTCTAGTGGAAGGTGTCCCTGCCTGTGGCAGGGGGGTTGGAACTCAATGATCTTTAAGGTCCCTTCCACCCCAAACCATTCTATGATTTGGCTATGGATTTGTCCATCTGTGGTTGCGAGGAGTCAGCATGGCTGCAGCAGTGTCCCTGGGGTCCCTTGGCCCTGGGGTGCTGGGTGGGGTGGCAGAGACGCGGTGGCTGTACCTGGCTGGAGTTGGTGCTGGATGTGCAGGAACCGACCATTGACCTGACCTCACCATGTGTGTGGACAAGGTACCCCGGTCTCTGAGTGACAGGTCCTCGTGGTGACACGCTGCATGGAGAAGTAGTGTGAGGAGACAGATTCAGTTGCCGATCTTTTTTTAATTGCACCTGTCCTGCCATGATAAACTAGACAGTAAAAAGGCTGGATTTCTTTCTGCTTTTCTAAATCGGACCCAAGAGGCAACAATTCCCGTCATTTCCCAGCTATGACCCCATGGTAATCCCACCACTTGTACGGAGCATCCAGCCCTGGGGGGAGGCGATCATCGCTGCAGGCTGTGGCTTTCCATCCTCAGCACGAGCGTGGTGGGCGCAAGCATTTGCGTTAAATGCAGCCTTGCAGGTTGCGCTCACATGGTTTAGTGACCTAATTAAACCTCCACCTGTTCTTCGTTTGTCACCATCAGTCTTTGTTTTATCATGTGGCAGAAGATACGCTGGTGCCAAGATACTCCTGGACTCTCGGGTTTGGCAGCCTGCGCAAATACAATGTGCTTCTTGGGTTTCATCCCTGCGAGCGAGCTCACAGCCTTTTGTACGAGCGAGGCAAAGAGCTGCTGGAAACGCAGGGGATGGCAGGTCCTGAATGTCCTCCTGCCCACCCAGCACGTGCTCGTTCGCTTTTTTTAATGTGACCTAGTGGGGCAGGAAGGAGAAAAAACTGCATATGCAGGGTGAATTGAGCGTAGCCAAGGGACTCATGGAGGGGGCTCGAGAGAGCCCGTCACTGGGTTAAATGCTAATTTGGTGCCAGAAGTCCACCTTTTTCTACAAATTGGAGTTGGGGAGGTATTTGTGAAAGACCTCACATTCATCTTGTAGGCCATACTGAACCTTGGTTGGGGTAGGGATTAGGGGCTGCGTTGGTTGCATTTGAAGCTGTTGTTCATGTTTCTGGCTTATGTTTCAATTTGGTCTATTTATTTGTTTGTTTATTTATTGAAGACATTAAGACAGCTTGGCTTCTGCTGAAGGGTGGCTGCCCTTTATGGTTTATTTTTCAAAATGATTGCAATCATGACAAGACTTGAAGGCCAAGAAAAGCCAATCTTTACCTGGGGATGGCTGATTACTTTTTAAACCCCCTGAGCGACCTCATGGCAAGAGCCACCGACCCCTGACAGCATGGGTCTTCATTCATCAGAAGGTCCCCTTTGGTGCAAGTTGACTGGGACCATTCTGTCAAGACAACTCCAGTGGTGGACTTGGCTCCTGCCCACACGTGTTGTTTCCTCTGCGCTTGCGAGAAATCCCATGTTTCTCCCTTTGCTTCTGGCTCTTTGTAGCACGGCCGTGGTCGTTGGCTGTACAAGCAGAACGTGGAGGCCAGCGGCCCCTGGGTGGACCTCTTAAACTCAAGCTCTTCGCGCCACATAAAAATGTTACTCCTCATGCCCCAGGCTCTTGGGCGGCTTCCCAGCAAGTATGACATGGAGAGGGAAGTATTTACAGAGAAAAATTAAATAGATTCGATGGAGTTCCCATACATCTGTATGCTTGTGGTCAGACTTCTAAAAAAAACCTGCTAGTAGAGATGAGGTCTATCAGTACAGTACATCTGGAAATGTTTCTTTCTAGCTCGAGTTTGTCTGGGTTTTCTCCCTGTTTTCTGCTGTCTCTGAGCAGTCCCCGTTCGTGCTACTCCAGCGCGCGGCGCGCTTGGTGCAGGAGGATCGAGCAGGTTTGTGCTGCTTCGCTGCTAAGAGAGATTGAAGAGCTTGGACGAGATGTTGAACAGATTTTTCTTTTTTTTTTTTTACTTTTTTTCCCCAGCAGATCTGTCTGGAAGATGAGAACAGTTGGTATTGATATGATCTGCTTCATATTTTGGGAAGCTTTGGCAGTAACTGCTACCAAATAATGATGCTTCTGGGTCCCTATTGTGCAAACATTTAAATATGTTCAACTGTGTTGCGCAGAGCCCTTGTCAAGAGACCTAAAGCACCGTCCCAGAGGGACTTGAGGGCATGGCTGATTGCAAAAACAGGTCCTGATAGGAACTGTAAGGAATGTATGTCCCATTTCTTAAGAGAAAGCCTGGCTTTTTGGCTACTGGCAGCTGGTGTTAGCTTGTCTGAAGACAGATGGTTATTTATTAGAGGGGGATTAGGTGGGAAACACGCTGTTGGTAGTGGGTTGTGTGCTGTTGATGTGGGTGATGATGCTCCTCTGTGCCATGGACACAGGGACTTCTTGTGCTCATTTGCTTCTTTACATTTTTTACCTAAGCTTTGCATCCTAAATCACAGCTTTTCCAGCTCAGTCCTGGAGGGTTGAATCAGGGGCCATCCTCGTTATTGGGGTGACTGCTGCATGAGGGTCTGCCCCTGCCCTGTCTTGGGTGCGTGTCCATGTGTGAAGGAAGAGGTGCCCTGACCCCGGCCAGAAATTGCACGTGCTTTTCTTTTCTGCTACGTTTCTTTTATCTTTTTTTGATATATCTGTTTTGTAGATCAGGATTGTATACAGGTCTCATTTTAATCTTAAAGATACGGTCAGATTCCCCGGTAAGGGGTGTTCAAGTCCAACTTGGGAGTTTATGCAGACCTTTGACTTTAAGGATAAAAGCAGTGTATTTTAGCTCCTTGAGGATTGCTTTAATGTGAATTAAGCCAGACTTTACGGAACTCTGTTTCATTTTCAGAGTGAAAAGATTCACAGTCTTTAAACTATTTCTTCACACAGACGTAAGGTCAGAGTGCATCAGTGCCTCGCAGCATCCCCGGGCGCTCGGTCGTGCCCCGGTGCCGGGGGCAGACGGCCGTGCTGGAGATGATCAGACACATGAGGTCTGGAGTATATGGAGGAGCAGCGGCACAATGGTTTGGCTCCCCTTGGTTATAGTGACACAAAGACACATTCAGGCCTTTGATAAAAGCCAGGCTTCTC
>VUYV01000010.1:4588521-4601433 GCA_008711295.1 Anarhynchus alexandrinus | reverse complement strand
AAAAAAAAAAAAAAAAAGAAAGCAGAGAAGGGGAGGCTGTGTTTTGTTAAAGTAGAGGCTTGGGATTTAGCAAGAAAAAAGAACCCCAAACCTCACTTATTTGAATTAACGAGGGGCTCTGAAGTTGGAAGCAGCCCGTCTCCATCCCTCCCACCCCATCAGGTCAGTGGACGTTTCCAACCCCCTCCCCTCCCTGGGAAGCCCCCCTCATCTCCAGCCCCATGGTGGTGTTTATAAGGAAGAAGAGGGTTTATTTATACACACACACACATATATATCCCATCCCATATATATGTGTATATACTCTTTAGTGCTTGTTAAGTGGCAAAGCAAAATGCAATGAAAACAGAGGAACAGGGAGTAAGAAACATGTTCCTTCTCCTCAGTGGCTAAATACCCATCCTCTTTTACTGGGTTTTATTCTGGGCTTTGCTTATTGCAGGTTTTAGCTCCTCTTTGCTCCAGATTGGCCCTGACTGGCGGCTCTGTGCCGAGAGCTCGTCCCCAGGGGATTTCACTGCCGGGCATGGCTGAAATTGGGTGGCTCCATCCTGATTTGGTTTAAGCTGGTAATTATGTGTTGCTTGAACCCCACAGCCTGTTGAACTGTTTTGCTTTACAGTTGATTTGATACCTAATTTTGGAAGTTTTGCCTGCTGTAGTTGGGGATTCCCTATGGCTGTACCACTGCGGTGTATCTATATGCCATTACTACCCTGAATTTCAGCCGCTTCACACAGCGAGCTCAGTGCCGCTGGCAGGAATCCCACACAGAGCCACCGTAACGAAGTGGCGATGTCAAACCTGGCACTGATACCCCAAGAAGTTTGGCCTTTGCCACCAAATATTGAAAATGTTGGCTTTTTCCTGGGTGTAAAACAACGCGCGCTCAAGGGGGAGGAAACGCACGCGTTGAAGCTGTGTCATTTAAGATCTAAAATCCCATTTTGTAGCATCATCACACATAGTAGTGTTTTACGCTTTAGCTGCTGTCCTGATGGCTGATACGCTGTCAGCCCCAGCGCGGAGCCCTGGACCTCTAAACGCCTCGCAGCATCCTTGTCAGGGCAAAATAATAAAAAAAAATACTTGGTAGACTTTAAAACTTATTTATATTAAAGCTTTTAAAGCAATTTAAAAAAAAATCCAGATGCACATTTAAAAAGTGATGAAATAAGCAACATTTCTTCTCTTATTTGTATAGCTCACAGTTCTTTTTCAGGGTGAAAGGAAGAGCAGTGCTGACTGTCAGCCTGGGAAGTGGTGGAGCTGTGCTGCTCCGGGGCTGTGACCCCAAAGGGACTGTGGCAAGGACCTCCCCACCTCGCCCGTGGCTTGAGAGCACTGTCTGCAGCCTGAAAACCGTAACGCTGAGCCTGTACTGCCAGATTCTTCCTTCTCCCACGTCCCCTCTGCCCCCAGGAACAACCCCAAAACTGGCTGCTGCCTCCCTTCCTGCCGAGCCAGGAGGGACACCAGGAGCATCTCTCCATTGGAATATCTCAGGGAGGGGAACAAGAAAGGCAATAGGGTGGCTTCCCCTCTTCAAAGGGGCTCTTTCCCCCTGCACACACGGCCCGTTAAGAAGCAGTGCTGTCACCTGCTTTTGCTGGTAACTGTGCACAGCTGCTGCTCCTGATGCACCACCCTCATCCCAGGTGGGGCTCTACCCGCCTTTCCAGAAAAGCACAGGCTCGGTGGGCTCCTGGGAGATTTCTTGTTGATCTACTGAGTTCTTGTGGGGTGTTTCAGGAGTGTGGATGGGGCTCCAGGCTGGTGGGACGTGGCTCTGCTCGCCGTGGCTGAGGTGAGTCTCCTGGCGTTTGCTGTTTCTCAGTTCTTGGGAAGGTACAGCAAAAAGAATGATTTGCAAGTGTGTGTTTTTGTTGCTGTTAGTTGGGATTGCCTCTCAGCCTGGGAATGAGAGGTATGTACGGGTGTCTTTAAAATACCTGAATCCCCTACCCTCTAAAATACAGAGAGGGGATTAAGATGAGTGAAATGAGTGAACCTCCTCGCAAGCAGGCAGGAAAGCAAAGGGGATGTGCATGCTTACGTGTGGGTGGAAGAGTTTCTGGAAGGTTTAGTCTGTGGGCAGCTGTTGCAGCAACCTGGGAGCTGTCTTAAGAAGTCCTTTATGTGTTTGATGTTGGAGGTGTGAGGCTGTAGCGAGGCTCTCCGTGCCCTCTTTGCTGTGAGAGGTGGTGCGCTGCCCCAGGGGGGCTTTTGGTCCGATCGGTGACACGAGTGTGTTATTTTGAAGTCTGTTTTAACTCATCCCCTCTGAAGCTTGATGTCTGCTTGCTTCAAAACTATGCTGTAATCACTGAACAGGAGGAAAATGCTAAAAAACGTGCACCTTAAGGTGAAATCTTTAGGGGAAGAGTGAAGTGGCCCAACTTCAAGATGTGAAACCACAGGATGCTTCTGAGGGGTCTTCACCTTCCTGGCTTTTATTTTTTTTTAGTCTTTTACTTGTGTGAAGTAACTCTTTTCCTCTGGAACGGCAGCAGAGCCCACATGTATTCCCCCACCCTGCCGAGCAAGTGGTTTCACAGCAGACCCCTGCGAGCCACCACTGGTGACCCAGCTGGTTTGTCTGTAAAAGAGGAGTTTGAGGACTCAAAAACCTCCCTGAGGTGGCTGCTCCCTGCTGATGGATGAATGCCAAGGCGAACCCTCCATCCCAGGTTTCCGTTTCATTCAGTGGGGGTCAGGGTTTGGTGGAGAGCAGGGACTGAGCCTGGCTATTGGCCCTGGTGAGATGGCAACAAGGGGTTTGTGCAAGAATGGCAGATGAAGCAGTGGGTTGTTATCCCAAAAAGGCGACTCCTAGAGATGAAGAGGTTTTCCAGGCAGTGGGGGGAAAGTAATAACACTAATTGGCTTCTGTCTGTGGCAGCCATTCCACAACCCAGTTATGTAACTGCATGTTGGTTTTGGGAATTTTTGTTGGCTTTTGGGTTTTGTTGTTTGGGTTTTTTAGTGGAGCATCTATATTTGTGCAAGGTGGAGTCAGAAACCTTTATGGATGAAGGAAACATTGTCTGGGGTGGGTGTTACAGAATGCAAAGGGAAGGGTGGGAAACCCCCCCCCAAAAAAAACCCCAAATCAAACTCCAATCTGGAGAGGCACCATGCCCTGTGATGGGCAGTGACTGCTAATTGCCGTTCTGCTGCTCATCCGCGCTGATGAAGCATGAGCTTATGGCTGTTGGTGGGGCTGGTGGATGTGGAGGTGGCTGCTGATGGGTGCCAGCTTTTGCGTGGTCAGTGCCAAACCCTCTGCTCTTAAACCTCAGGGCTTGGTAGAAGTTAGCAATAGTCCAGCTTAATGTAAAATGGAGCCCTGGGTTGAAGCCATTAATCTCCTCTGCTTGGGCTTGTACCCTTGCCAAGGAGTAACGAAGGGCCTAATGAGCGGGGCCAGCTGAAATATGGCTCTCAGCTGGGAGACTGATGGGGGACCCTCTGATCAAGGCCACTTACTGAAGCTGTTTCCACTCAAATTAGGACACACTGACAGGGCCTGTGGCTGATGCAGCCGTTAGCACCTGAGACGTTGAATAATAACGCCTGTTAAAGGCAATTTGTACTTATCTGATCGCTTGAAGTGCAAAAGCTGGAAGAAGGAGGATGAAGGGACGGAGGCTCAGCCTGGGACTGGAGGGTTTGATTTCCCTCTGCCGGCTGCCAGCATTTTGACGGGGAGCCAGGAATGCTGTGGGCTGTGAAATGTTTTTGTTTCGCTTCATCAGGTTTGTGCAGCCAAGTCCTAATCGGGGCTGTCATTTCCAGGGACGGAAAATGGGAGGTCTGTGTTTTGAACACCTCTGTGGGACTGTTGCAGGGAAAGGGTCCTTCCCGGTAGTTTTAAGACAGCTAAATGTTGCTGGATGTTCCTTTTTTTTTTTTCCTCTTAAAAAGCTTTTATTTTAAACTATTTTTAAGCAGCACGAACTGATTTGCTGGTTAGAGCCATAAGTAGTACAAAATGGGGCTGAGCTGAAGCCTTCCAGTGCTGAGCATCACACGCAGCTCTGATCAGCTGGAGAGCTGCAGCCAAAATCTGCTTCTTCCAGCCCATCTAGGTAAAAATACATCAGAGATGAACATGTCCCCCTGCCTGCATCTCTTTTTAGGGATCAGCCTAGATGTATAAAAGCTTAGAGATGGAGGCAACAAAGGGAGCCTTGTGGCTGGTGTTTACTAAAGGTGGCCTGGTCACGGGGACCCTATTGACGAAGCCTTCTTGCTGCAGGACACATCGCGCTCGTAGGCTCTCGTCCTGCTGGGGGACTTCAACCACCCCAACATCTGCTGGAAAAGTAGCACGGCAAGCTGTAGGCAGTCCAGGAGACTCCTGGAATGCATTGAGGATAACTTCTTCAGCCAGGTAATAGACAGCCCTGCCAGAGGGGCCGTGGTACTGGGCCTGTTGGTCACCAGTGCAAGCGAGCTAATTGGTGACACGAAGATTGGAGGTAGCCTGGGCTGCAGTGATCATGCACTCGTGGAGTTTGTGGTCCTGAGGGATATGGGTCAGGGCAAGAGTAAAGTCAGGACCCTGAATTTTAGGAAAGCAAAATTCCAGCTCTTCAAGGAGTTAGTCAATAGGAACCCCTGGGAAACTGCCCTCGGGGACGAGGGAGCAGAACAGAGCTGGTGGATCTTTAAGGAAGCTTTCCACAGAGCGCAAGAGGTCTTGATCCCCAGGTGTAAGAAATCAGGAAAGGAAGGCAAGAGACCAGCATGGCTGAGTTGAGACCTGGTCAAACTGAAGGGCAAGAAGGAGATGCACAGGCAGTGGAAGCAGGGATGGGTATCGTGGAAAGATTGTAGGGATGCTGCCTGGTCGTGTAGGGATGGGGTCAGGAAGGTGCTGCTGGAGCTGAACTTGGCAAGGGACACAAAGAATAATAAGAAGGGCTTCTACAGGTATGTCAGCCAGAAAAGGAAGGTCAAAGAAAGTGTTCTCCCTGTCCCCACAATGAGCAAAACTGGCAAACTGGTAACAACAATCGAGGAGAAGGCTGAGGTACTCAACTTTTTTGTCTCAGTCTTCACTGGCAACCTCTCCGCACGCCTCTCGAGTGGATGGACCAAAAGGCAGGAATTGGGGGAGAAAAGTCCCTCCCACTGTACGAGAAGATCAGGTTTGTGACCACTTGAAGAACCCGAACATACAGAAGTCTATGGGACCTGGTGAGATGCATCCCAGAGTCCTGAGGAAATGGGCTGATGCAGTTGCCAAGCCACTCTCCATGATGATTGAAAGTCATGGCAGTCAGGTAGCGTCCCCGGTGAGGTCCCTTCCAACCCAAACTGTTCTATGATTCTATAAGCATCACTAATGTGTTATCATTTAAGTCTCTAATTTCTGTTCACATGCGACTCTTCAGCTCTCATCTATAAATAATCCATCTTAAATTGTGAATAGCAAACTGAAGTTGTTTGTTTGCAGATATTTTTGGTTGGAGGAGGAGCCCTCTTTGGTTCGCTTGTCTTTTTTACCAGCTTATGTATCTTGACATGTCATTTCCTTCGTGGTCTTCCCACCCTCCCAAAATGGATTTGCATATGAATAATTGAAAACAAAAGGAGACCAACCTCCATCATAAATGTCTTTCACATTGGGCAAGACATGACTTTGAGGGGAAAGATGACTAATGTGGCCTGTAATTCAAACATCCCAGACAAACTACCTGGCTGTGAAAGGGAACCAGCTCTACAGCGCCAGCCTCTCTCTTCCATCTCATCTGCTCTTGCGAAACGCTCTGCTGTCCCTGCTGCCCTTTCTCGAATCCTCTCTCAACAGAGCAGGAGGGAACCATAGTCAATAAACTAGACAGGAACGTGTATTTTTGCAGTGAGTTGCTTACGGGCACTGATTTAGTCAGCAAGCCCATCCTCCTCCAACAGCCTTCAGCGCAGCCCATGGTACTGAGCCCTTGCCTTACCTTGCACTGCTGAGTTAATCCCAGCTCTCTCTGCCGCATACCCCAAGTCAGCTGGAGCTTTAGGGTAGCTCATAACGGGAATGTAACTTTAAATCCTTGGGTTGCAGTCAGTCCCGGTTCTAGCTTTTGTTGGTCAGTATTGGTTCTGGTTATTGTTAGCAGATTTATTTATTCTTTATTAGGATTGAAAGGTTTTTATTAGGACGTAGAGATTTTTTTATTAGGCTTGTGTGCGCATTGATTTGTCCAATTGTTGCAATGTCTCTTGTTAAAGAGATCACCCAGAAGAAGATCATATTTCCTGCAGGCTGTTTAACCGTATATTCTGTAATGTTGCGGTACCACCCCTTAAATAGATTGACCTTTTGGTTCCAGTTCTGCTCTCTTCTGCCAAACTAATTTCCTCCTTACTCTGGTTCACATTATCAAATCGCGAAGCCATTAGTTCTAGTTCTCGGTAAGGGCGCTGCTATCCAAATCTGGGCTTCACTCGGGCTTAGCGAAACTCGTGAGTACTTGTGCAGCCTGAGGCAAAGTACTGGGGAAAAAGGAGATGCAGGATTGAATAGTCCCATCAATGAGAAATGAGTACATTTTTGAAATTATTTTGGTTTTATTTGGACCGTGGCAGTGCGTGCTGGGGAACTCGGGGTGCGGTGACAGGGACAAGGTGCTGGCCCGTGCTGGTTGCTTTCATGAGGGGCTGGAGGGCTCTACTAAATATCTGCTGTGTCCCTGTACAGCCATGCGGACGGCACTGGTCTATGACACCTCCTGCTTTGCAGGAGGGACTTTTGGGAGGTAATAAATTGATTGTATTTTGGCAGAAACTAGGGAGTGTGCAACATTACTTTTTTTTCCAGAATTATTGGGTAAAAATTCTATTTGAAAATGTTGGAGCATTATTTCAAACGTTGACACAAGAAAAATTTTATTAAGCTTGAATTCATCGCTCCCCTGCTATGTGTGAACGGACAACCCAAATGCGTGAACGGTCCTGTAGGAACCCAACTTGCTCTTGTCTTCTGGGTTCTTCTGAACCCGCAGGTCACTGAGTCAAGTCAGAGAAGCGGGAGAGACCGCTGCTCCTGGTGTCCCAGTGCTGCGCCCCCCCTGCAGCTAACACCGGCATAGAAGAGCTTGTGGAAACAGTGAACCTTCTGGGATCTAAGGTGTCCTCATGACTTATTTAACAAACAAACAAACAAAACCCCCCACCCCCAATCCTACAACTTTGAGTGTTCACTTTCTTTGGCTTTGAGTGCATTATTCCGGTGTTGTTAGTCTGCCGTAAGCATCCTCCCGCAAGGCTGCGGACTCCAGTGCAAATCTGCCAAAGGTGGATGGGGACCCCCTGTGCTAAATGGCTTTAACTTGTTTCTTTTGCGTGGCAATAGCTCAATTCTAAAATCAGCATTGAGAGTTCAAGAAACGCAGTGATTGAAGCATATCCGAATAACACAGATGCCTTTTGCCATCTGATGTCAGACCCTCACAAACCAGAATTTTTGCAGATACTCACCGATGGAGCCCGAATTGCTAACCCAGCAGAGCAAACGGTGTGTGCTCGGGGCAGATTTGGTGCTGGGGTACGTCGTGTTGAGGGATGCTCAAGGTGTTGCTGCTGGCAGGGCAGGAGGAAGAAATCTGGGGTGGGAAGGGGGCAAAGTGACAGTGTTTTAAAAACTGGCTAGATCCTTGTACTAGTTGTGATAGTCGGTATATGAAATATTGGCTCACACTGAATGAGGAGATAGTCTTGGCATAATTCAGCAAAGAATGTGACTCTTAAAAATGTGTGGCTTTTCTTTAGATTTCCTCTTAATACACTAAATAATCTCTGGCTTTGACATTTTAATTGTACAGCCCAGATGTGAAAACTTTCCACCAGACCCTGGCAGAAATCCCAGCAAACTGTTTCAAATAAAGAAGTTTAAAAGGGGGGGGGGGGGGGGGGGGAAGTGTTTCTTGCACTTGTAAACCCTATTGTTTCAGAATTTATCAGCTAATATTGAACTCTCCAGGCTTTATAAAAGGCAGGATAAAAGTGTTGCAAGCGATAGTATGGAAGCACTTTTTCTTGAACATAAAGTAGTGTATTTGGTGCTGAAGAAATAGGAAGCTTTAAACATTTGTTTGGCTTTTGTAAGGTCAGAGGGAGGCAGAAACCTAGTTGTTGGTGCTCAAAACTGGCCTAGATGTTACAGTTTAGCACTGCTGCTTTGAATTCTATCCAGTGGTACTTTCTTGCAGGGGACAGAGACTTTTTTTTCCATCTGTTTAGCAAGTAATACTGGATTTGATTCCTTTTGTATCCATTCTGCTGCAAGGAAAGATAGGAAATATGCATAAAATCTACAGAATATGCAGAAAATCAATTATGTAGGGTTTGGGGATTCTTTTGAGGCCGTCTGCTCTAATGGACAAGCTCCTTGAAAGGAGCCAGCCCAGCCCCGGAGCTATCCTCCCCATGTCTGGAGTGTGTTTAGGGAGGTGGAGGGAGCCTGTGCGGCTGTGTTTTCCCCAAAACCAGCATCCTGGCTCTGGGTGTGCATGACGGGGCTCTCCCTTGGTAGATGCCTCTGCTTTGGGAGATGAAAATGGAGTTTTAATGCAATTCATGGATTTTTTTTTAATTTTTTTTTTTTTACCCATTGCTGCGCTGGATGCTTTTGGCATTCATGATGTTATGGGATGGTGGGTCCCTGATGATTGTGGGACTGAGGATCCCATGCTCCCACCCTCTGCTCGCGTTGTACTTGGCAGCTAAGTGTTTGCTCCTAACAGTTTGGAGGCCGGTGGTCAATAACTTGGTGTGCAGAGCGTGTGAGGGCTCTAGTAAAGGAGGGAGGTTGCTTTGTCAGCCCAGCATCTCCCATCCGCCCTTCACTCACGCAGGGTCAGGCACAGCCATGCCGCTTTGCACCTAGCGACAGCATCTGGGGGATGGGATGGAAAGCATCCCCTGCTTCAGAGCTCTCCACAGTTCCCAAATTGCCCGCTAATATCAGTCCAGTTACAATTAAAGAAGTGTGGTGATGGCCTTCCCTGTCTCTCAGTGGGATGCTGATATTGTGCTGAGCAAAGCAAGACTCTTGCACTCTGCTAGACTGGCTGTAGTGTGATGCCTTTAGAGTGGGGTGTCAAATCGGTTCAATAGCTCCTGGGGGAATTGTAGGCATCCACAGACAGAGCCTTTGTTGTCCAGGTATCTCCCTCTGTCCCAGTGGAGACTGGAAAACCGGTAGGAGAAGGTGGAGAACACGGAGCCCTTGTAGTTAGGCTGGTAAATTCAGAAAATTCAAACCCCACCCAGACATCTTCCCCTTATCACACAGAGTTTGAACTGATGAATGAATTAAATCCACAGAGGAGGGATGGGTGAATATAGAGGGACTGTAGAGAGGCTGTAAATGAAATTCCCATGTGGGAATGTGGATGCTGGAATAAATCAGGAGGGAGGATTGATGCGTAGGCACGGCTGCTGCTGTTGGTAAGAGGGTCTGGAGCTCACAAGGGCTCAACTACTGAAGCTAAGAAACATCCCTGGGAGTTTACTGCTGCTGTAGCAGGAGAGAGAGAAGGAGGATAAAACTGAGTTTGCAGATCTCCAGTGGCATGGCCAACCTGCCCATGATGGTTCTCCGCTGTCGTTCTGGCATATGGGAGTTCATCATACCCCCTTTGAGGGCGTTTGGGCCACCATCACTGTGTAGGGAGACAGAAGCACTAGCGCCATTATTTGGCTTGTCCGTCTCTGCTCTATACTGTGCAGATTTCCTTTTGTGGCAGTTACATATTGATTAAAAAAAAAAGGGTTGTTTTTGCTGGGCATGAATTCTATAAGGACTCTTCCACAGGGCTCCAACATCTAAAGTTGCAGCAAGGCATCTCTGGCGCTTTGCTGATGTCTCAGATTTCTATTAGCTTGGAATTGCCGTTAGTGCACTAATTGTATTTCCCCCCACCCTTTTTTTTTTTTTTGCCTGCAGGAAAACGTATGTTTTTTTACAAACACTGTTTGTTATTTAGCTCTGGCTTCACACAATGCCTGTGAAGATTGGTCTCCATGAGAATCGCTTGCAGATAATTTTCATTGCAAACAGAATCCTGTAGTACATACATGTGCAGCTGAGTCGGCTTCCCCTCGGAGCATATGTAATGGTTTCTAGATGGAAAGGAAAGTCTGAGATGAAATAGATCATGACATGACATTTTCAAAGTTTATGAAACAATAAAACACAATAATCATGGTTAAAATTTGATAAATATGTGGTGGTGTTTTTCTAGCACAGAATACAGTTCTGCAATAAACCCTAATTAATACAGTCTGTGGTAAACAGATTAATTCCTTTTAAAATCAGAAACTTTCCATGCCCTGAACTGAGACAAACATGCATTTTAGCAGCCAGTGTCTAACCCAGGGAGCAAAAATCTTTCTGCTCGCTCTCTCCTTTTTTTTTTTTAATTGTTATTATATTTTAGTGTATGCCTTGAGCAAGGACCAAAAAAAAAAGGCTCAAACTGCTCTGGGTGGCGTCGGGCTCTGGCTGTGCGTACACAAACCCCTTTCTCTCTTGCTGTGCAGCACATATAGCTCAGTGTCTGTTTATGTGGGGTTGTGCGGGTTTATTTTTTCATGCAAGTAGTGATTTCTTTGCCATCTCTGTCTTCCCCCCCCTCCCCAGCAGGCACAATTTCACACCCTCCCCTTCCCCCAGGCTGAGGCGTGTGGCTGTGGGAAGGGACACAAAGGTCCTCGGGAAGTGGGGCGAGGTGCTGGAAATGGTTTGAACCGAACTTCATGTTGAGTTGACCTCAGCTGGAAAGATGTACGCTTGCCCCCCTGCCCCAGCCTGCAGAAATGTAGTTAGAAGTAATTAATTTGGCTATTCATCCTTTGGTAAATCAGGATTTGAAAGTCTTAAGATGCGCAGGACATCAGTGTGTGGTGGGGACCGTATCAGGGGATGCATGGTTTGGGAGCAGGAGGGCATTTGCCTCCCCAGGTCTGAATTTCCAAGGCCACTTGTGCACCAATGCCGTGTTTCCTGGGTGACTACATCCCAAACTGCTGTTGTATCAAGCCTTCAATTTCTTGAGACCTGGAAGAGTGCCTAAGTTTTCTGCGTTGCTGAAATGAACTTCGTCTGTTCTGAAAATGCACCTTTTCACCTCTCTCCAGCTGTGGCTTTCCTAATGTGTGTATCTGAAACGGGCCTGACTGCCAAGGAAAACATCAACTCTTCCACTTGCTGGGAAGAGAGGATTAAATTCTGCTTCCTGATGGGATGGTGGTTGGATTTCACACAGGTAGTTTAGACCTAATAAAAATCTGTTCTGGGGTTTGCAAAAAAGAGGTATTTTTATATTGGCACTGACTTGTGGCTTAGAGAGTGCGTACTTTGGCTTTGGTCACGCAGATTCTGTTTCACTGGAGCAGGGATGCCCAACCTCCTATGCCACCAGCCTCTCGTGCATCTCCTGCTCTGGCCTCCAGAGAAGATGCTCTGCTGTAAAATGCATCAACAATGTAATTTTTTTTTAAAAAAAAAAAAGGTCATTGAGGTGAATGAAAATTTGACATAATTAGGTGGAGGATGTATTTATCTAAACTTTGTGCTAGTGCAGTTTGTGCTTACTGAAAGAAGCAGTAGCGATTGTGTTGCATCTTCCAATCGGTAGCAGTGCCTGGGGTGTGACTCTTGGAGGGAAAAAGCCAGACAAAATAGTACAGTAGAGCATGAGTGGGGTCTTTTCCCCGATGCAGCAAGTTTGGTGGCGTTTAATGATGTCCTGGCTAACCAGGAGCTGTGTGCGCAGCAGCAGCAGTTGATTACCTGCTGGCAGAAGCCCGAGCAGACTGACGGGCAGCCGGCGCTTGCGATGGAAAGCCAAAGACAAGATCCCCACTGGGAGCAGGGATTGGAAGTAACGATTTAAGCAAATGTTCCTGTGAAGTTCAGCTTACTGGCGCTTGAGCCTGCGGTCAGAGCTGGCTTTGGGCTATCTCTGCTCCACAGGCAAAATGAAGGAATTGTCCCAAGAGCGTGGGATTTGCCACAAAGGAATTCCAGGTAGCTGTGGGTTCAGAGAGGAGAGTATGAATCTTTACATGCAAAAATGTCTTTCTGTTTGTTAACGTAGAGTGTGTGACTCAAAACCTGATAACGTGCCCCTGAACGTTTCCTAAGTGAATATGTCAGTGCCTGGTTTGTTTACTGAACTAATTGAGTCTATCATGTCCACACTGTTTATGGCTGTCCCTGGAATCCTTCAGGCAGATGTATTAATGTGTTTCAACATACCTAAAATTGTAAAAATCAATTGTTTATTGTGCACTTAAACACAAAGAATTGTGCCAGCCCGAGTCTTCACACTGATGCTTATGGACACCATCAGCACTTGTGCTGCTGTAAGTACCTGCTCTGTCGCAGCACTCCCTAGCCTGGGCTGACTTCAGTGCCTTTAAAACACAGCGACTTCTTCTCACAGCCCCATATATAGGATTGCCTTTGAGCGGTGTGTGTATAATGTGGATGTGTGTGTATGTATATATGTGCATAGCCATACTAAAAAATGAAGAATACATGTTTTTCCCCTCTAGAGAGTGATGCTGGAGGCAGGCTGTTTTCAATAGTGGGAGAGGATCGACTGCAGGGTAGGTGCATAAAAAGGGTGTTTAAATAGTGGCATAAACTCCACAAGAAGGTCTTGGTTCCTTACTGCCCTCTCTTTTTTCCAAAGCACGCACAGTATCAGAGAAGAGATGTAGTAAGCTGTAAGTGTGACGAGCAGGCAACCAGGTCTACTATGTGGTGTTATGAAAGAGTTGTGAATGTTTGAGACTGGACTGTGTTTTATGAACTTATGTGTATTGGTATTTGCCATTGGGGGGAGTAAGATCAAACGTTCTTAAATATCTGCGTAATAATGTCCCCGGCTGCGGGTG
>VUYV01000010.1:4444821-4585814 GCA_008711295.1 Anarhynchus alexandrinus | reverse complement strand
GGAAGTGGGGCGAGGTGCTGGAAATGGTTTGAACCGAACTTCATGTTGAGTTGACCTCAGCTGGAAAGATGTGCGCTTGCCCCCCTGCCCCAGCCTGCAGAAATGTAGTTAGAAGTAATTAATTTGGCTATTCATCCTTTGGTAAATCAGGATTTGAAAGTCTTAAGATGCGCAGGACATCAGTGTGTGGTGGGGACCGTATCAGGGGATGCATGGTTTGGGAGCAGGAGGGCATTTGCCTCCCCAGGTCTGAATTTCCAAGGCCACTTGTGCACCAATGCCGTGTTTCCTGGGTGACTACATCCCAAACTGCTGTTGTATCAAGCCTTCAATTTCTTGAGACCTGGAAGAGTGCCTAAGTTTTCTGCGTTGCTGAAATGAACTTCGTCTGTTCTGAAAATGCACCTTTTCACCTCTCTCCAGCTGTGGCTTTCCTAATGTGTGTATCTGAAACGGGCCTGACTGCCAAGGAAAACATCAACTCTTCCACTTGCTGGGAAGAGAGGATTAAATTCTGCTTCCTGATGGGATGGTGGTTGGATTTCACACAGGTAGTTTAGACCTAATAAAAATCTGTTCTGGGGTTTGCAAAAAAGAGGTATTTTTATATTGGCACTGACTTGTGGCTTAGAGAGTGCGTACTTTGGCTTTGGTCACGCAGATTCTGTTTCACTGGAGCAGGGATGCCCAACCTCCTATGCCACCAGCCTCTCGTGCATCTCCTGCTCTGGCCTCCAGAGAAGATGCTCTGCTGTAAAATGCATCAACAATGTAATTTTTTTTTAAAAAAAAAAAAGGTCATTGAGGTGAATGAAAATTTGACATAATTAGGTGGAGGATGTATTTATCTAAACTTTGTGCTAGTGCAGTTTGTGCTTACTGAAAGAAGCAGTAGCGATTGTGTTGCATCTTCCAATCGGTAGCAGTGCCTGGGGTGTGACTCTTGGAGGGAAAAAGCCAGACAAAATAGTACAGTTGAGCATGAGTGGGGTCTTTTCCCCGATGCAGCAAGTTTGGTGGCGTTTAATGATGTCCTGGCTAACCAGGAGCTGTGTGCGCAGCAGCAGCAGTTGATTACCTGCTGGCAGAAGCCCGAGCAGACTGACGGGCAGCCGGCGCTTGCGATGGAAAGCCAAAGACAAGATCCCCACTGGGAGCAGGGATTGGAAGTAACGATTTAAGCAAATGTTCCTGTGAAGTTCAGCTTACTGGCGCTTGAGCCTGCGGTCAGAGCTGGCTTTGGGCTATCTCTGCTCCACAGGCAAAATGAAGGAATTGTCCCAAGAGCGTGGGATTTGCCACAAAGGAATTCCAGGTAGCTGTGGGTTCAGAGAGGAGAGTATGAATCTTTACATGCAAAAATGTCTTTCTGTTTGTTAACGTAGAGTGTGTGACTCAAAACCTGATAACGTGCCCCTGAACGTTTCCTAAGTGAATATGTCAGTGCCTGGTTTGTTTACTGAACTAATTGAGTCTATCATGTCCACACTGTTTATGGCTGTCCCTGGAATCCTTCAGGCAGATGTATTAATGTGTTTTCACATACCTAAAATTTTAAAAATCGATTGTTTATTGTGCACTTAGGCTGGCACAATTCTTTGTGTTTGAGTCTTCACACTGATGCTTATGGACCCCATCAGCGCTTGTGCTGCTGTAAGTACCTGCTCTGTCGCAGCACTCCCTAGCCTGGGCTGACTTCAGTGCCTTTAAAACACAGCGACTTCTTCTCACAGCCCCATATATAGGATTGCCTTTGAGCGGTGTGTGTATAATGTGGATGTGTGTGTATGTATATATGTGCATAGCCATACTAAAAAATGAAGAATACATGTTTTTCCCCTCTAGAGAGTGATGCTGGAGGCAGGCTGTTTTCAATAGTGGGAGAGGATCGACTGCAGGGTAGGTGCATAAAAAGGGTGTTTAAATAGTGGCATAAACTCCACAAGAAGGTCTTGGTTCCTTACTGCCCTCTCTTTTTTCCAAAGCACGCACAGTATCAGAGAAGAGATGTAGTAAGCTGTAAGTGTGACGAGCAGGCAACCAGGTCTACTATGTGGTGTTATGAAAGAGTTGTGAATGTTTGAGACTGGACTGTGTTTTATGAACTTATGTGTATTGGTATTTGCCATTGGGGGGAGTAAGATCAAACGTTCTTAAATATCTGCGTAATAATGTCCCCGGCTGCGGGTGGGCTGTCCCCACGCTGGGCTTTGGGAGGGCACAGCAAGGTCTGCAACCAGGAGGAGTTTGCCAAGTTAGATTCTCTGAGCGTATGATAATCTCCTGAATCAAAGGCTGAAGGAAAACGCAGTCATCTGGCTTGTTATGAGGACAGTTGCAGAAATGCACCGAGACATGTAAGTCTCGAATTAACATGGTTTATAAGCAGTTATCCCCAGGAAGCAACAGGTAGTGACAGGCTGGGAGAGTTGGTGGTGTTCAGCCTGGAGAAGAGAAGGCTCCGGGGAGACCTTATTGTGGCCTTCCAGTCCCTAAAAGGACTACAGAAGAGCTGGGGAAGGACTTTTTACAAGGGCGTGTAGTGATAGGATGAGGGGGAATGGCTTCAAACTGGAAGAGGGGAGATTTAGACAGATATTAGGAAGAAGTTCTTGACTGTGAGGGCGGTGAGGCCCTGGCGCAGGTTGCCCAGAGCAGCTGTGGCTGCCCCATCCCTGGAGGTGTTCAAGGCCAGGCTGGACAGGGCTTGGAACAACCTGGGCTGGTGGGAGGTGTCCCTGCCCAGGGCAGGGGGGTTGGAAAGAGATGATCTTCAAGGTCCCTTCCAACCGAAACCATTCTATGAAATCCAGTGAGTGAGTAGTTTTCTCTGCTTAGAACGGTTTCCAGTTTTCTTTTTCCTCTGAGCAGTAAAAGGCCTTCAACTACTTCTGACCTGAGTTAAATGAATGCTTTAATTAATGTGTGTGTCTGTTGCTTAACCATGAGGAAAATCACTTGGAAAAAGGTTTGGGGTTGTTTGGAAAACTCTAAATAGCCTGAATAGTTTCAGCCTGAAAACATCCCTGTTTACGTTAACGCAGCTCTCGTTTCCCCAGTCCCCACTTCTGCTCTTCGGTCAGCACAGTGCTACCGAGGGGATGGGGTGACTTGGAAGTGAAACGGGTGACAGTGCAGGTCCTTTACCCATCGGGACAAAACACAACCCTGAATTTCTTGACAGAAGGGGTGATGATGTTGGGGCTGCATGAGGAATGCACCGCCAGGTCAGACCTGCGTCTCTCTGCCTGTCCCGGTACACTTGTGGGACCAGTGGCAGTGCATGATGCCGCTTAGGACTTGCGAGTCAGATTGAAAACCGAGATAACCCAGCAGAACTACTGCCAAGAAGTTAATGTCTTGCTCCCAAAATCACGTGAGGTTTCACACGCTCACCTGCAAAGCAGGTTGAGTTGTTTTAGATGCATGAAAGTGCCTTTGATCACCGGGAAAGTTTAGTTGTGGCCAATGTTCCTTCCTTCCCCCAAAAGTCAGTTGGTGCAAATTCGCAAAGCAAGTGACTTACCCAGCCTTAAACAAAGTCCCTCATCCTCCTCGGAGCAGCTGCTCCTGCAGGAGCTCCCTCTGGACATGGTGTCTGCTGTCCTTTTTAATGCTGTGGCAATTGGGGTAACTTAGATAGACGCCCGGCTTTCTGCTGGGAACCCCTGAGCTCTGCCTGGCCCCTCGGGAAGGAGATGCTGGAGCTGCTTTTGGGTCAAGACGTGGCAGCCCTTCAGCCTGGGGTCAGTGCTGTGTGGGCATGGGATGTTCTGGAGTCTGCGTGTGAGAAAAGTCTGACTTCTGATGGGTCTGTAACCATCCCGCAGATGAGAGCGCCTGGCCTCGGTGTGCATGGCTGCGGCCCTACAGGAAACCTTGGGAGAAAGACAAATGGTTGTGTTATCCTGTGAAGAGCGAGTTGGAAAAGGGGGCAGGGGAAGGCTCACTGTTGTGCTCCTTTGTATGCCTTGAACTTTCCCACCTGGACTGAGATTTTGCAGGTGCGAAGCAATGGTCCTACTTGAGGGACGTTGCCATGATTGTGCTGAGGGGAACGGTGTAATTCTCCAACCACAGTCCTTTTTCTCCCAATATTGCTGTAATCAAGAGGTGAAGAACAATGTTGTTTTATGCATGAGAAGGGACTACTCTGAGTAATTTTTGCTAAAGAGAAGATTGCTTAAGTAACTGTTTATAGTGATTAGTTATGACTTTTCAGATTGAATCAACAGCAGATGTTACTTTTGAATGACCTTTATGAAATGTGTATGTATTTTCATGCTAGGCTGATTCTTCAGGGTACCCTTGAGGTAAATCAGATGTCTTTAAAAACCCTAACCTGTGGTGTGCCAGAATGCCATGCGCTTGTGAAATAACTGACAGGCAGCTCTGCTGGCCAGAGCAGCTTGGGAGCTACGTAAGTGATTTTATACTCTTGTGGCCAACACACATCAGGATGTGGTTTTCGTACAGGTTTTCACACTAATTGAGTTATACATGGAAAAACTAACATGATACAAAATCAACTTCACTTATCATAGAGCAACTGCAGGAAAAAAAAATGACCAGAGGTTATCTCTGTAGTTCATTTTAGGAACTGCTCGTTTAGTAAGATGGAAGACTTTATTTCTAACATATTACTCCATGTAGTTGGCCGTCTGCTAATTAACAGGTTTGTAGCTTTTTTTGGCAGCACAGTTAACAGGTGTCCATGTGGATGGAAAGATCAGATCTTTACTTTGACGAGGGACAGATTTTTAGATTTTAATCTAAGTATTTGACTCTGATTTATGTGGTTATTTTTCAGGGTTTTTTTTGATGCCCCTGATGAGTGCTGCCAATTTGGCTGCTGTGGAATCCAATATCATCGTTATCTAGAGCAGAAATAAAGAATTGCGATGCTCGAGTTGGGCTAACGTGCCTTGCAAAAACATGTTTGAACGTGGATAATCAGCAAATAGGCATCTCAAACTTCTCCCCCTTCTCCTGCTTGGTGCGTGAATACCTTGTGTTTTGGGGACTGGGGTAAGACAAAGTGCTTTGGGAGTCTTCGTTTTGGTTGTGAGCAGTGGATACCACACTGGGGTCTTCATTCATGAGCAGGATCTCTCGATATGTCACAGTCAAACAGCAGGTAACCGAGGTGCTGGCAGGCTGTGGCGACTTTTATCTGTCCCCATGGAGTCCTGTCTCAAACCAGAGAAGAAATGGACGTTTCAAACTTCATTGTGATTTTTCTGAATCAGTTGCTAGACTTCTTGACTTGCTTGCAAAATTTACTTGCCTTTTCAGGTAATTCTTAATATGTTCTTTTGAATAATATAAAGATTTGAGTTAAATCTTTGTTTGCGGCTTAACTCTTTTTCTCCCATCTCTATAGTGTTGTTGAACAAAAAGTGTTCAGAACCCTTAGCAGGGGGAGATGTTTCCTGATCAGTATGGGCTTTTTTCCTGTTAGGAAAATATCCAGATCAACTGTAAAACATGGATGAAATCACAGGTCCATTTCCTCTGGAATGACCCACTTTTATGATGAACGCTGAACGCATTTACAGTATGATACCAACTGGATCCCATTTGCAGAGAGCATCCATGCCTGTGCATGATTCACTTTCAGAGAGACACTTTCCAGATGCATTTCTTGGTTTTTTTTCTTGGCTGTTTGATATGTTAACGTGGGAGTGCTCAGTAGCACCTGGCCATGGTCTTTGTGAAGTTAGAAAGCACAGGTGGTATCCCAACATCACACATGAGGCACTTAAATCTCACCTGGGGTGGAGGGAAGGAAAGGGAAAAACCAAAGGAAGTGCCATGAGATGAATTTTCTGCAAACTTTTTGGTCTTGGCTTGGTGGACTGGGCTGCTGCAGATGACTGTGGAAATGCAGATGAGCTCAAAGCTCACCGGGATTTTTCTTCTAACCTGAAGAAAGACAATAGAGTCATTATAATTGTTACTGATCACACCGAAAGTGTAATTAAAGTGAATAAGCTCTGGAATTTGTATGCAGAATGTGGGTGTGTGTTTTGGGAGAGGCAAGGTATGCGTTGTTGGTTTTTTCTTCTTTTGTAGCAGCCTTGCACGTGTGGTGTTATGTGTAGCACCCAGAAACCTCAATTAACGACCATTGTTATACACCCTCTGGAAACAGTGACCTGAGGGCTTCGTGGGACTGGTACTGAGGCAGGATTAAAAAAAAAAGAGTAATTAAGTGTTTCTGACTTTCATATTTGGTTGTGTGATACAACAGTATAGAAAGTACTTGACAAATTGGTTTTCAGCATAAGCTTTGGGAGAGGATAATGAAATCTGTCAGATGCGCGTGTGGATGCCTCGCTTCTGCTTGTCCTGGGTACGCTTTAGTTCACAGCGTAATTATGTTTAAGAGCAATATGCTTAAGTGTGCTTGTCCTTTGACAATCTGGCCCATCCTCTTGGGCTGGGTAAACAGCCCAGGGAGGAAATCCATCTGGGTCTCATTTGGAAGGTGCGTGCGGCAGCACTTGGCTCCTCTCCCCGTCGCAGGCCGCATGGCATCTCCTGCAGCCCGGCTTGCTTCTGCTTTGTCCCTCACTACACGCATCAAGTTTGTCATGTCAAAATCCATTTTTAAATGCTCAGTTTTAGCCCAGCGTCTAGAAAGAAATAATGGTGCCACAAGTTGCACTAAATGAGAAATGGATTTTTGAAGTGCAGTGAATTCTGGTGTTACTTCAGCTTTGGTCCCTCTCTGTCCTAGTTGTGAACCATGGAGAAAGTTGTGCTGTTGTGAATGCAAGATTTAGAAGTTAATGGGAGATGGATGAAATACTTTGCTTTTTGGCTATGTCACTTACAAATTTTTGTATTCTATATATAGCTTGGAAAATGGTATTTCTTGCATCACACTTCTCTTCGAGTAAGCATAGCAAGGTGACCTGCACATCTAGTTGGGGTGGTTTAATGAACCCCTTCCTCATGATGTAAGGCCTGCTTCACGCGATTTAAAGTGGACACAGGTGTTTTCCTGTAACTTGAATTTCTTAAATAAGAATCTTCTTAAGAATGGATGAAGTGAATTAAGTGAGCATCTTTTTTTCAGACCCAAGGTGAAAATTGCTTCATTATGAAATGGCCATTGTAAGCTATGACAGAGCCCTCCGCTTCGATGGCAGTGTGGGTTAATGTATTGGCTGTTTTTAGCTCGGGGTGTTCCTGGGGAACTAGACCGAAACTTCACAAATTGGTATGCTTTCTGGTGCCATGCATTTGATGACACAAAATCATCACCTAAAACGTGATTCCTCCACAGCTGCAGACGTAGCCAGCTTGCTCTGCATCCTGTTTGGTTATTAAGATTCACCCTGCTATGGCATGTTTTATACCATCAACTAAGTCTCATGCCTGTGAAGTCCTTGTTTGTGACTGTCTACTGCAGGGAGAGGCTCTGTGTGTCTGCCTCTCCATTGGCAAATGCATCTTCTAAGTCAACTCCGAAAATGATGATCAGAAAAGGTCCCAAGGTTGTCATCACCCTTGTGTCAGTCCTGGGCACCCTCATTTCTTGCAGGTGACGCAATCTCACGGGGATTGCTGTCAGTTGTTGCTTGCTTTGCTGATGGGATTACCTAACCACTTCTTTTTTTTTTTTCCTTGCTGTTGAAGTGGACTTCCTGAGGTCAGTCTGTAGTTTAATTGCATACAAACAGTAAAAGGAATTTGATGAAGGTCCAAGGTGTCGGTGCCTCTCTTGCCTGTGGTTCAGTTTGGGTCTCGGGAGCTCTCTGCTCGAGAGGACACTGTCACATGTTGTCCATGTGCAGTGTGGGAGGAAGCCTCTGCCTCCCCCCTTCCCCTTGCAGGTGCTGCCAGGATACAACTGTTGCATCTAGTTTTGCCTATTACTTGGCACTTTCTGTGCTTTTTAAAATATAGTGTTTCCCTTCTCAGTTTTACTGCCTAAATGTGTAATATTACCCTAGCTTTTGTTTAACAAGGCTTAAAGGCTGTAAACATTTCATAAATATTAAAACTCGGGGCTGTGTTGAAGCTGCAGCATGAGAATAGCACCTTCCTTTGCAGCAGATGTGTATTTCAAAGGTTCTTGGTCGAGTTTTATTTCTCCTGATGCTCTGGTGTTGGTTTAGCAAAGAAGGAAGAAGCTGGATTTTTTTGTTCTTTTTGGGCTCAGGTACCATTAGCTGAGTTTTCCCATCCTGTGGGAAGGACCTAACTTGGCTTCCAGACCTTGGAGTGATCTGGAGGGACTTGGACCCAGATCACCTTTTTTTTTTTTGTCATATCTGTGACCATGAAAATGAGTCAGGGCCCCCCCCAGGTAAGCCTGGGGGGCTGCTCTTCATGCTCTTTACTAACACTGAAGGGTAATAGAGAAGCTCTTAAAGCCTTGGTGACATGAGCAACTCATTTGGTCCAGCTCAAAGCGACAGATACGGGCATAGAAATCATCATATTCTGGGTTGGTGAGGTCAACATATAGAATAAGGTGTCCAAAACTGGCAACACGAGGCAATCCTGAATGGGATTGCTGCAGGATGAACAGATGTAATAACAGCTGTGCCATCCAGAGTCTCTCACTGGGGCAGAGCAATGAGCATCCCAAAAGTGCTGTTAAATGCCCTTTTATTGGTTTGGTTAAAGCTCTTGTAGCTGTAATAGAGTAGGAAAAACACTTCAAAAGTGAACACTTTATGGCCATAAAATCTTGAAGCAGTCATGTCCCTTTCCAAGGGCATAGGCTGCACACTTGCTAAAGGGCAGGTGCCTTTGAGGCGCAATAAATTAGACTGTTAAGACCACAAAGTAGTTTGTTATCCCAGGAAAAAGAATTGTCTAAACTTTTTGGGCTGCTATTCTTTCTCCCAAAGAGAACCTTGAATTGCAGAAACATTGTTGGGAAGGGGTTGCTGGAGGGCTCTTGTCCTGCGGAGAAGGGTTTGATGAACATCCCCCTTGGTTTGGGGGGCCCAAAGCTGGGTCCAACCCCCCATCTGCAGCTGTGCCAGCCCCAGCGGAGGGGGATAGTGCTGTTCTCGAGCTGCTGCCCACGCGGTGCTATTGAGTAACGCGAACCAATAGATCCGCAGTGGATATGGTGTCCTCCAGCCAGCCCCACCCCACCCTACCCCGGGTCACGATATCCATTTGCAAGGCTGAGCCTTGCTGTCGAAGGATGTGACATTTAACAGTCCGTGTTGTAAAATCCATCATCTGTGTTTGGACATCCTCAAATGCCAGCGGGAGAATACAAGGTCACCCGTTAGGCTCACACTTGTGCTCGCACATGTCCGGCTGTGCAGCCCTCTGGGCTGGAGGGGTTTTGGGGTTTGGTTTTTCCCCCCCCCTTTTGCATATCACAAACTGTTGCAGCTCTGTGGACCCTCCAGAGCTACCGTTTTTAATATTGTGATAAGCCACAGCAGTTCAATTCTCTTGTGAAAAGCTTTGTTTGAGTGTGTTTAGGCTGAAGGAGCATTTATAACTGTTTGATGTGGTCTAATTATGAATATCATGTGTTGAAAACATAGACTACTTTTTTTTTAAACACGCAACACATGGTGTGGAAGGTGGAAAGGTGTTTTTTTTTCTTCTTTGGTCCCACCCCAGCTTATAGGGGAAAAACTTAGTCTGATGCTTGGCGTGACTCTGGAGGTTCACTTTAGGTAGCTGTTTGGAGGTTTTGTTCTCACTGGCTTAGTTTTAAAAGAGCCTTCAGGGAACAACTGGATGCTGCTTCACAAAACTGCACGCATGAACCATCAAAACAAAACAAATGGGAAATGGAGTACCAGTCGTTCTACTAAATTTGGGCTTTTGAAGTGGATACTTGTTGCATACAAGTGTCTGCTTTTGTCAAACCAAACGTTGTGTGTATCTGCCCATTCTCCTCATAGCATCCATCTCTGCTGGTCCACTCGAACAGAGAAAGTCCTGCCTTGTGTAACTTGCGTAGGGCGGTGTGTAATGGTAACCACTTTCTACATATTATGAAACTTGTTATCCAAAAGCGTGCATTTTTGCAAGAGGTTAGGATGAGAGAATAAGCAGAGAGGGATGTATGTCTTGAGGTATTCAGCTTGTGAAAAGATGGTAGCTGATGCGGATGGGCTGGAGCCCATTGGCAGAGGTGGGACAGGACATTGACCTTGGAAGCCACTGTGGTTTGGCTTTACCGTGATATTGCTGTGATTTACAGATGAGTAAATCCAACACGACTCCTTCAAAACCTGTGAATTTGCGCAGGTGCAAATCTGCTCTGCTGAATCTGTAATACCTGCCCGAAAAATAGGCAAATAGTCCCGTGAAGCTTTGGTACTGCTAAAGTAGTTCCATGTTCTGGTATGCACTTGGTGTATTTTATCTGATTTTATTTTTTTTAATAGAAAAATCAGGTATTTTTATTTTTCAAAGGAGGAGAGATTTCTGTAAAAGGCAACATGTCAGTAAATTCCGTGGAACGGTTTGTAGGTAACTCAAAACGCTGGTAATGTTTGTGGTTGCTGAAGCTATCTTAATTGTATAAAAACATTTTGATTAACGCGATCTCTGATCTTCAGATAGTTTTGAAAGGTAAAGAGCTTCTGTGGGAAGTGAGCTCTCCCGCGCTGCCTGGGCGGACCGAAGAACAGGAGAAATGGTGTTTCTCTGGAAAAAGGCTCTTGTGATTCATTCAGATTCTGTAAACTGCTGTGTGCAGGGTTTATTCTCACTAAAATCCAGAGTGGTAACACCTGGTTTTAGTTTTTAAAGGAGCTCGTTGCCTACACTACTCTATCAGTAGACCATGACATTTTCCATTACTTTAAGCAAGGGTTTTAAGATGTTTGTTTAACAGATGTACTACTGTGGATTTTTTCCAGTTTCTAAAAATACAAATATTCCGTTTTCTAGTAGGAGAGGATGTGTTTCCAGGCACACACTGATTACACTCTACAGTTTGCCTTATAGTTCAGTAGTGTGTGTATATATTCTTTTTCTAAGGAAAACCCAGAGCTTAAAAGTAGCAGGGAAAGAGTCACAAGTGCAAATTGCTGCTGCTCCATTGAATAGTGCCACCCTGCACACATGGATGGATTTATGCTCACTCTTGTAATTATGATCTGGTCCCTAAAATCTGGCTTAACCTATGCATTACACTTAATTGTACCTCTTTTTTTTTTTTGCCTATAAACATCTGAAATAAGTCACCGTTAGACTTTGCACATGATTTGAGGGAACTCTCCAAACACTGAGGCTCGATGCTGACAGCAGGAATCAATTACGAAACCTAATATGAGATTAAAAGGTTCCTGAGTATATTTGTAATTGAATTGTACAAAATGCCTGGTTTGTGCACTGGACAGTGCACAAGAGACCACAAGCCTAAATGAAGCAAATTATAATTCAATTATATAAATGCTTCCAGAGCAGTTCAAATCCCATCTTTAAGACCGCTTGACGCGGAGAAAATGCTTTTGCTTTTTTCTTTTAAGATATAAAAATAAGCCCTCATCTGAAGGGTGTCCTCTGCACCGCTTCTGGCAGCAAAACGAAGTGGAGTATATAACGACGCCAGCTAGAGAGATGGTGTTAGTCTCTAAAAGAGAAAGAAAATTATGATCATTTATAGTGGTGAAAAACAGTCCACTGTGGATCTATCTTGCAAGCTCGGGTCAAATTTTACCATTTTCACGAGGCGTTTATGAATTCAGTCCCCTCAGAGGTTGTCACCAGCTAAGTCCAGGCTGACTCAAATTTAATTCAATCCAACTTGTGCTTAGCTTGGGATTTCTGTTTGTTTCTTCTCTTATAATCTTTCATATTTTTTTAACTTGTAAAATAAATAAAAATAAATCAATGCCTGCTTGGGAGTTTATCATGAGTGGTGTAATGTTTAATTAACCCTCTCAGCTGCTTTGTTTAGTTGCATGAGAAACTTGGTCCTCACTAAAAGTGTGTGTCAGCCTTACAATGGCAAAAAAAAATTTGCTAGTTTTTGGACATAAATAAGAACCCAAAATGTCAGAAGACTTGTGAAACGTGAAGGTTTCAAGTCACTTCTGACTTTTTAATTTATTTTTTATTTTCTGGAAGGTGATATTGGAGTCAAATATTACACACACATCCCCCCAGCAAACAAGCAAGGGTATAGCTGTATCCAAAGAGTTACAGAAGTGATGGATAAAGTTTGAAATAAATTAGTCTGCTGACTTACAGGAGTCCTGGAAGGTTAGTGGGGATAGGGATGCTTGGCAAATGGCAGGAGGAATGGGAGTTTGATTGTTTGCTTGTTGTTCAGTCTGACAATAACCTGCTAGAAAATGTGAGAATTACTTTAAGAGTAAAAAAAAAAAAAATCCCTAGTAAATATTTTTCTGTCCTCTGGTGGGACAGATGAGCGTAACGTGACATTAGACTCCCGCAGAGCCAGCAGCAGAAAGAACTCTGGCGACAGGGTCGGGTTGTGCTGTCTTGGCCAGACTTCTCAGCTGTTTGGGCATCACTGTTAGTCCCTAAAAAGCCCATTAAAAATTAAAAAAAAAAAAAAGACACCTTGGAGAACTTTGGGGTTGGGAGGGGTATGGCGCTCGGGCGTGCTGGCAGGCTGTAGCCACTTAGTAAATACCACAGGAAATTGCTTAATGAGAGCAGATATAAGAATATCTCTGCCTCTAAAAAATTTTTGGCTTGACTGCTCCCGGATAATGTGAATTAGGCTGTGTGCTTTGTGGGGCCCAGAGGGCAAAACTGGCATGACTTTGCTGCCTGCATTAGGAAATAATTGCTGTGTAGATAAGGAAAGGCAAGGTTGCCTATTAATTTTAACTGTAAGCAGTGAACGGGCTTGCTGGTTACTTCAACATATCCTATGGAAAAGCCAATGTTCCTCCATCAGTGGTAATTTCAAAAAAGGTTTGTGCGATGGTTTGTCACATCTCATCCTGCCCAAAGGAGCTCTGGCTTGGGATGCTCCTCGTGCCCTGCTGCTTCAGGGGGCACCTTGTCCAGGATGACCACGACTGACCCGCATGAAGAACACTGATATGAAAAGCTCTATTTCAATACACCAAATCGCTGTGTAAACAAATCGTGTTCAGAAATAAGTCATACGTTTAGATACTTAGCACAAATCTTCACTGTTATCCACCAGAGTAGTGATGAACACAAGCGCTCACATTAACTCTTGTACAAATCTTGCATAGTACGATTTACCCAACAGGTTTAAATGGCTCTGTCACCTGCAGTCTATAAATATTTTAATTAAAAAAACCTCTTCCGTACAATTATGTTCATTTTTAGATGTGATGATATAAATATTATTTCACAGACGTGTGCAGAGCATCACGCCAGACTTGCTTGTCTCAAAAGTCAGGCGAGTTGCACCAGAGATGAGTTGAACTTGGTGTATTTAAGGCAAATATCCTTATGTCTGATAGTTCTGGTGTTTGTGGTAGGCATTTCTCAATGTTAAACATCTTGCTCATTTTAGTTTCTTCTTTGAAAATTCTGATGTCTGAAAGACTGTGATGAATTGCCAAAGTTCACATTTTAAATTACATTCCTTCTGGGCTATATAAGAAATAAATGAGCATCATGCTGCTTGTGTATTTCTTGTTCACTTTATTATGTTCTGGTTTCAAAAGAAGTGATTTTCTTTTTTTTTTAAACTTGTGAAATGGAATATGCTCTTTTGCTGAAATAATGCATGTTCAGATTTAGTGAAGAGCGAATGCTCACAGACAAAGCTTGTATATTGTGCAGCTCTGGGTTTCCGGTACAACAATTTGGACAGGCTCATGGAGGTGTTAAAACCAAGTGACTCATCATTCTCTGACTTGTGTTCAAGATACCGTCCATGGAAGCTGTTTTAAAGAGTGAATTAGGACCCACCCATATGCTCCCATAATTGTCTTAAAGCCTTTCTGGCTTGATTCTGTTCTGTCTGCACAACAGTTTCTTCTTCAGCCTCCAGCTCCATGCTCATCTTCTCCTTGGGAACAGCCACATGAATTGCAGTGGTTCACATGAAGCTTTTTGGCTCTCCTCTGACTTGGCATGGCTCATTCTCCTTTCTTCTCTCCAAGGTGAAATACAGCAGGGCAGACATACCCAAGTGTGGACCATGGAGATTTGCTCTCCTTGCTCCCTTTCTTGTGCGTTGTGCTGGTGGGAAGCAGAGCTTTGGTGTGGTGGCTGGAACATCCCCATGAAGCTCTGCTTCCAGCCCTGAGTGCCTCTGGCCATGCTGCTGCTCTCTGCAGGTGTCCCCTTAATCCCAACCTCATGGATGTCTTTGCAGTGGGGCACTTTGCATATAGCAGAGCTTTTTTGGGCATGAGGCTCTCAGTTGGCCCCCCAGCGCAGAGCCTGGCCTTTTCCTTGTGTGCTAGCCAGCATGTGGGGTGAGTTATGTTTCGGAGGGAATGAGAGAAGGGAGAAGCTTTAGGAGACTGACTGTCCATAGGCCTTGGCCAAGTTGACGGTGGTTCATGCACAGTGCAGTGCTCAGACCTCAGATTGTCCTGACTGATTTTTCTTGGTTCATGTTCTTCCCATGGACCAGAAGAAGAATATTGCTCCTCTGACCTCAGTCCATGACTGCTGGCTTTTCTACACCTGCTGTGTCTTCCTTGTCTCAGAACCCCGTTGCTCTGAAATGAGTCTGCTGCCTCTTTTCTCCAGATGCGTATGGGCCATATGGATGAGTTCCTGTAGGTCTATTGGCTTTGTTGGCAGCGTGGCCATGAGTAGCAACTGGATTTTCTGCCAATATATTTATAAGACCAACTTCCACTGAGGTGTTAACAGTCATGCGACTTGATGGCATCTTGCCTTCCTTTCCTGCAGTGTTGCAGGTGTGACATGTTAAATGTGGTTATTAATGTGCTTGCAGGTCGATTGTGCCAAAGCTGGATGGTTGGGAGGTGGCTTATCACAGCAACAGTCCCAAGTGAGATGGGGAAGCATTGCTGCACCAGAAGTCATGAGGGTTTGTTTCAGTGCAGGGGAGGGGACAAATCCTGCTGGTTATAGAAGGCCAAGTGAAGACCCTGCCCCATGGCATGGCCGGCAGCGAGAGCCTGTGAGCTGCTGGTCCCGAGCCTTGTGTTGGCTCCTAATGTACGCTTGTGGGTGGATGGTGAGAAGACCAGTGGGATTTGAGTTTATTATTGCATCCCACAACAATACTGAAAGCACCAGTGTGTTTAAAGTGACCTAAATGACACATTTACTAGACTTACAAATTTTTGTGGTCAGGCTGAAGGAGTTGCTTTGTTGTTCTTTAATGTATTTTAACACCAAATCCCCCCAGTTTGTTGGATCTACTAGCAGCACATCTGCAGACCACAGGAGCTGCTCAGTGCGATGGGGTCTCTAAAACACCAGCAGGTGGTTTGCTGCAAAACTTTCCTTTTGGAGAGTGTTAAGATCCACCACGAGCTGAGATCTCAACCCTGTGCTCCACATAAACGTTTCATGGTACGGCTGGGAAAACTATAAGCTCTTTCTCGTCTCAAAAAAACTTGCTTCCAAACTGCTCTTCTGTTACCCCTGGCCCAGTCTTCCACGCAAATACCCCAATAATAAAAACAAGATCTTTATTTCTTAGAGCTCAGTTTCTTTCTGCTTTCCTGAAGTCCTCATCTCCTGTTTGTGATATGCTCCAACCAGGCAACAGACTGAATAAATCCGCTAGGAATTAAGAAGTCTTCTTGTTTCTTATCCTTTTCAAAACTCTTCTCCCGTCCCTTTCTATGCTTTATTCCTGCCTCAGTTAAACTATTTATGAGGATAACTGCAAATTCATAGGCTTTGTTTGCTCAGCTTGAATCTCTTCTCTTTTATGAACAATATTATATGTTTCCTCAGCTCTGCTGAACAGGACATCCTCTTTAACCACCAATAAAGCTCCCAGTGCAGTACACCATGAATGCTTCTCTTTAACTTCTTGCTATAGGAACTTTGTTTATTGTTTACTCTTTTAGCTTAAAATTTAGGGGTTTGCTAGTTGCCTTTCTCAAATGGTAACTTAAAAACAAACAAAAAAACACCCAAACCCCAAAGAAATAATAAAACTATGAATGAGTTAATTTAGGAAATGGCCCTAAAATACCTTTTGGCAAACTTTTCCAGGAATGGGCAGCCTGCCATACTTGTCTTTGGAGATGCAGGAAGTTTAATCCTCTAGCGCTGATCAAATTTGCAAAGCTTTGAGCTTTTAGTAGCTTGGTTTTATGGTAAATAACTGGGTTGAAACAACCTGTGTGTCATCTTGCCACTTTTTGGGGTAAAAGCGAGAAAACTTATCCAACAGCAGAACAAGTGCTGCTGTTCTTGGCTGCCCCAGCTCTATGTGTTGTGGTTTTGGGGTTGTTTTTGTTGGTTGGGTTGGGGTTTTGTTTTTGTGGTGGTTGTTTTTTGTGTTGGGTTTTGGTGTTTGTTTGTTTTGGTTTTGTTTTTTTTTTTACACCTATTTATTGAAATTTAACTTGTAACATGCAAGGCTGTCTGGTTTAATATAACATAGCAGGTAGTGGAGGTTAAGCCGGGTGACCGTGGGGGCGATGGAGAAGTGGAGGCGCAGATGTGCGCTGCATCGGGGTCAGCCCTTGTGCAGGGACTTGAGACCTGGGAAAGCGGGGGTGGTGGGTTAGGTTATTTTTGCCCCAAAACCCTGTACTGTGCAGGCTGGGCTTGTACAGAGATGGGTGTTTTGGGGAGGTGAAGGCACAGATAAGGAATCAAGGTTCAGCACAGTGGGGCTTGCTCCAGATTTGCTTCTGCATGCAGGAGTGGTGGCTTTCATTTAAATAAAATTGTGAGTGCTTTAACATAGAATCATAGAGTGGTTTAGGTTGGAAAGGACCTTGAAGATCATCGAGTTCCAACCCCCTGCCATAGGCAGGGACACCTCCCACTAGACCAGGTTGCCCAAGGCCACGTCCAGCCTGGCCTTGAACACCTCCAGGGATGGGGCCTCAACAACCTCTCTGGGCAACCTGTTCCAGTGCCTCACCACCCTCAAAGTGAAAAACTTCTTCCTAATGTTCAATCTAAGCCTGCCCTCTTCCAGTTTGAAGCCATTCCCCCTTGTCCTATCACTCCATGCCCCAGTAAAAAGTCCTTCCCCAGCTCTCCTGTAGGCCCCCTATATACATATATATCTAACACCTATATCTTTATTTTTATATATATGTGTGTGTATCTATATTCATAGAAATATAGCAGATCACCTATTCCCAGTGCTGGGTCTCCAAAATCTTTCCCACTGCATCCCCTGTCATTTCAGGGCAGGAAAGACAGCAAGTGCACTCTTGCGCCTTTTTAGAGCAAGTGAGGAAGGCAGAAAGTGGCAAAAAAATCCTCACTTCTTGTGATGTGAACTTCTTGGTGGAAAAGCCTCCTTTGCTTGCTTTTCTTTTTTTATTATTATTATTTCCAGTAAAAAGTAACCTATAAAAGATGGTACTGTTGAATGCTGACTTCAACTGTGATTTTTTCCAAAAATTAATTTATTTCTTTAAAAAAAAAGGTAGTTTTGTGTAAGTGAGCAATAGTTCCTCCCAGAGCCTTGTCTGTAGCAGGGTAAGAGGATGTGTAAGAAAATGAAGTAAACCAGACCCTGACCTGCTTCTTTTTATCTGGTTGCCGTCAACTCAACTGATCTTGATTGTCGACTTCTGCGTTCCTGCAGTTTACTTGTTTATCTGAGCGCGGGCCAAATCAAACAGCCGCAGAATGTGCCTTTAATCTCCAGCGATAAAGAATACCTTGGAGAGGAAATGACATTGTAATGTTGGGAGAAGAGGAATAACTGGAGAGAAATGCACGTGAAAGCATTGCTCTGCTTTCCTTAGAAACCGTTTTTTCCCATCCCATTTTTCTCACGGTTTTGCTGAAAGGGGCTGGCTGGAGGGGGAAGGGGAGCTTTGGGGAATGGCAGGTTCCTGCTTGCCGTTTTGGAAGGAAATTGCAAAATATTAATTAGGAAGATAAAATTTGGGGGGAATTAAGAGTTGTTATCTTGAAACATTAGTTTCTTTCCTAAATGCTTTGTTGACTTTGCTGTGATACCGCCTTTCTTTTTTTTTTAATAAGAATTTTTAACTTTGTCCTTACTTGATGCAGCATGCATTAATTATCTTAAAGTTTTCTTTTCTCTTTCTCCATATTTCAAAATATGGGCTGGCGGTGAGTTATTTTGAGTTTTTCTGGCCTATTTGAGTCTCTGGACGTAGCCCTCAGGTTGTCAGGCCTTTGAGGAGGGGATCGTATTTCATTATGTGTGGACTATCTAGCCCAGAGGTTTCCCCTCTCCCAGTTGGAAATGCTGATGCCCATATGTTCAGAAATATTCTGCTTTTTGAGTAAAAATAATTGTGAATAAATTTTCCCATGAGTTTATTTTTTTTTCCTACTTGAACCAATGGGATGCCTAAAACCTGGTTTGTGTTTTCTTATTTTCTAGCGCTCATAACTCTGCCTTAACGTTGCTTAAAGTTTTACAAGGAAAACTGCCTTCGGGCTCAGACGACGCATGGAAAACTTTAGTCCTTTGCAAAGTTTGTTTAATAAAGCTATTTGCAACTGAAAAAGGGGATTAAATTGGAAATGCCATCCAATCCTAATGCTCTCTGCTGTAACCTATGCCCACACGTGCAATAGCTCATATCTTTACCATAAACTCTTGCCTTACTGAGTGGCTTATCTCTACGTGAAATTCCTGCTCAAATATTTTCAGTGAACAAGTTCAAATAAACTGATGGATAATTGCTTTCCTTAGCTCCTTATAGCATTTGGCGCTTCTAGACTTTGCAGAGTTTTTACGAGGCATTTTAGTCTCATGCTTTAAATTGGTAACCCGAGAAGAAAGCTGGTGTATGCTTGCTTTAAGTGAAATCAGAGTATTTTAATTACGCCAATTCTTTGGCTGTGATGGGGACTGGCAGAGATGCAGAACGCAGCAGAGGATGGACAGATGCTGCGTTGAGTGATGTGGATCTGCCTCTGAAGAGGCATCTCTGAGACGTTGCTGAGCCCGTGGCTGCTGAGTTGGCCTCAGGGTTTCCATTTCTGGAGAGGACTGAGAAACAGGAGGCATCTTACTTGGCATCCAGAGCCATTGACGTCCTCTAGGAAAGCATTTCTCTGGGTTGGCTATTGCCATTTATGCAATTCTCTTTTGCCAGTCTCTCTTCCCACTGTACATCAGCCCAGTGCCAGTGTTGGCAGTGCGTGTCCCAGTTCTGACTTGTTGCTGGTATTAGTTTCTGTATTTTTTCAATGTTTTCGGTTTCAATCTTGTACAATGCAATTGACGTGTTAACCCCGTCTTTCAGGTTCATAAACAGTCTGGAAATCTGAGGAAAGTAGCTGTTCCCTAAAGAAAACCCTCATATCGTGTTACCAAGTGTGCTGTGAACCAAAGCTGGTCTTGGAAACGTCCCGTAAAATATAGCTCTGGTGACTCTAATCCCTGGTTTAGGATGGGGTGGAAACTGGTTTCCTGTGCTGTACTGGGCAGTGCGTTCACTGGGGAGCTTATTTGATGGCTAGGAACGTAATTTTTGGTATTTTGAACCTGTCCAGCTGATCTTGGTCATGATATTTTGCTCTCCTGAGGAGTTTTGGGCACGGAGCCGGAGCTGCGTATCACAGCCCCAAACTTCTGTGGAGGTCTGAGAGGAAAATGCTATTCTCCCCTTGTTGCTTTTGGGTAATAAATTCCCATAGTGGTTTATGCATTTCGTCTCCTCTGACTCCCCAAGCAGAATGAGTTACGTGTTTAGTGGTGTTTTGTAGCCAAGAAAGGGAGGGAAACACGCAGGTTCCCCACTCTGTTGCCACTGGTATATTTTTGTTGAGTTTTTTGGAGGGTTGGAAAAGAATATGCAATTGTCCTCTTTAATTTAGATCTTGTGACACATTGCAGATTAAATACCGTGACTCAAAGCTTAATGTTGCCTGAACATGACAGTTTCAGCCATAAGAAATCAATCATCTTGCAATATAGCCTTGCAGCACATAAAATGCCCCAGCAATTACATTCACATGCATTGCTTGGACTCATATACTTTAAAATGTTGCTATTTCTGTGCTCTGTTGGAAATGGAGACATCAGAAAGGAGGAACTGGTTGCACCGAGTACTTTGCTGTTAACACAGAAAATGTACTAATACTCGATTAAAGTCCCTTGCGTCTGGCTTGGAGATGTGTGTTTGGCTGTTGAGTGTGTGATCGGTTTTTTTGAGCCTAAAACTGGGAGTGACACAAAGTAACCCAAGCTAGGAAGATGTACAACTAAACTATTTTCAGGGAAATACTGAAAAATCTCGTAAAATTACTCTGATCAGTAAGGGGATGAAATATGGTTTTTAAGGTACTTGCACTCCTGAATGGGCTGCCCATATTGGGCTGTCGTAAACTATTTTCTTTAATCAATGACCATAAGCATGCAGGCAAATAAAAATAGAAAAAGTTTTCTTCTTACACAAGAGTAGTTGCAGATTATGAGGACAAAGCCATGTGCAAAGCTTGTTTTGTCTTTCAAGTCTCTTTTTTGGCAGTAAAAAGACCACAGCTATGCTATTGATAGCTCAGAGTGAACATGGCAGCAGTGGATGCTGAGCAGGTAACTCCATTCACCTTTCATCTCTGAACTGGTACCATCAGTGAAGTTTCCATGATGCCTTCTGAGGCAGATGGAGGATTGCAATGAAAACCTGGGCTGGGCTCTCATTTTATGTATTGAGAAAGAGAGGAATCACATCCATAACTTAAAAACCACCAAATATAGAAAAGCTTCTTGTGTTCTAGTTCATGAATTAATACCGGATTGAGTTTACTACCTTAAGGTCTGTTTGGATTCGTCTCTTGCCCTGTTGGTTTAAAAGGCAATTTAAAAGTATATGGAGTCAGATGGTGTTATTCCTGCATTGCTGCTGTGCTTTCATAAAGAAATTCCTGTTGTTGAGGAACATAAATTTTAATAGCTTAAGGAAGCAAAAAGTTTTGAACTGGACAACTGTGGTTTTGTCCAAATCTGAAATGATGTTTTACTGTTTTGATAAGCACAAGTGCTGCCGAGTTGAAATCGCTGTGTCCCTCGACAGCATTATTTCTGCCAATGTCACTTTGACCCAACCTTTTCTTCTATTTTGGGGATTAGTCATTGCTTCCTTCTGTCTTTAATCAACCTAATTTATAAAAAAAAATAAAATTAAAAGCTGAGGCTTGTACCATGCAATTTGCTGATCACAACTGTGGTGTATGGTTTGACATAGATACTAGCTGTTGCTGCTGGTTGTCTCTGCAGTAGTGCTTTTGATGTTAAAACATGCCAGAGTTTTTCTATTTGATTGCAAGCACTTCCCAAACCAACCAAAAAATGGCATTGCACCCCAACCCCTCTGCCTGGTGGCGACTGGGACGGAATCAGACTTTCGTGGCAGGCTGGAACCCTGTGACTTGGCAGAACTTAAAAGGGGAGCGTATGTCCAGTGCATCGCTGGTGGTTGAGACTTGCGCTGTAATCAGGACCATAAAACAGTTTTCTTACTTAGCTGGATGCTTGTGATTAAAAGTGTTTTGGTGTAGTACGTGCTGAATTCTGAGATGTGGGCAATGACGTTGGTGCCATCAGTCTCGGAGGCTCTGGGTTGCTTGGGAGCCACGAGCAGTGGGCTCTGGGTACATCTACATCTCTCTACTTGGGTTCAGAGTTGTAAAATCCCTCTGGGTGCCCAGAAGTTCCCCAGAGGGGGCTCTACCTGGCCAGCTCAGTCAGCTTAAATAATTGTACTTCGTTTGTCACTACCAAGACAGCCCAATTACTGCATTCATGACAGCCAAAGTCGTCTGAAGAAAACAGCAGATGCCAAACCCATCCTGAGTGATGGGCTGAGTGTGGCTCCCTCACCAAAGTGACTCTGCCAGAAAAGATAAACCCATCTGGCTAAAACCCTGCAGGTCTGTGTTCGGAGAGCATGATGCTGAGCGTCCACCTAGTGCCTTGGCAGTACTGATCAGGGCTTTTCAATAACAAATTACTTCCAGCAGAGTTAATTAGTGCTGTGCTTGTACAGGCTTCGTTGAGTTGAGAATTTCTTGCCCTGTGCTCATGGGGAGCAATGTGGGCTCTGTGCGATCCACGAGATACAGCCTTGTCCATCACGTACCAGTAACGTGTTATGTAGGTTTATGTTTTGCAGGGGAGAGGTGGTATCTTTCCATTACTCCAGCAGATATGCTTATGAAAGACGGACGTCCTTATGAAAGACAGATGTGCTTTTTGAACACGAGTGCTTCAGTCCCACAGAGACATCACCTCTCGGACGTACTCAGACAGCCGCTCCTCTGGCCATGCTGCTGCTTGTACGACCAGCTCTTAACCCGAGAGGCTGAATATCCCGAGTCTGAAGTGATTTTTCTTTGCAACATTATTGTTCCCAGTGTTGAACAGTCAGTATAATGTTGAGCGATTGGTTCTCCGGGTGGCCGTAAAGTGCCATTTCTCTTCTGTCAGAGCAGTGCAATAACACGTCCGGTAAAGCGCGGAGTGAAAGGTGTGCGGCTTATTGGAACGGCAGCTCTGCCAGCTGTAACGCTGAAGGAAGGAGCCAGAGTGGTTTTGGATTCAGGTTAGCAAATAACTGTCAAGCCAGTAGAGCCGCTGCATTTTTGGGGCTGGAAATTCCCCTGGCGTGTCATAGAACAGCTGAAAAAAGTATCGAGGACAAGCAGATTTCCCAAGTGATGTGGGGGTGCAGCAAGGAAATCCTTGAAGAGAAGGACAATATTGGAAGTGGTGATTACGCAATGTTTTTTTGTTTCCTTTTTTAAAGAAGATAAGGGGGGAAAAAAAAAAAGCACGGGTTTAAAAGATGTTACTGAGTATCTCTGTGCAGTATATTTTGAGCAAAGGTGAAACTCTGCTGCAGTAGCAGACACAGTTTTAAGCAAAGGGATTCCTCTACCGCAAACAACGAAAGTGAGTATCAGTGCACATTGAGCGGGGGGCGGCCACAACTGAGGGCAGCATGAGATGGAGAGAGGAGAACAAATGGCTACGGGGGAAGAATAAATTGCAGTTGTTTACAGCTCGCATCTGAGTCAGCCGCAAGCTGAAAGGTCAGCTTTCCTTGGAGGAAGATGATGCTCGTTGCTGGCATCCCATTTCAGGCCTGAGGACAAGTCAGATGTCTAAATGGCTCTTCAGCCTTCTTTTTACTATTGTTATTTTTAACTGGGTGTAGGTGGGTAACAGGAGGTAGTTGGTGGCCCTGGTATGGTGGCACTCGGCTTCCCCAGAGAGCGGCCGCACGGTGCAGGACAGCTGCAAGCAGACTGTGTGATTTAGAGTAAACCGTCCAAGCAATTAAAGGATAAATCCGATGGTGCACAGTGTTTCCAAAGGGCATAACTTAAGACATTTCTGAAAAGAATAGCTCTCACTCTAAACCTTGGACTACAAGAGCGCTCTCAGCGCATGGAGAGTTCATAAATGTCAGGAAAACGTCTGTATTTTCCGGGACCTTGGAAACACATTCCTGATAAAACACTTGGCCTTGTGCTGCCTGGTCTCTGTGGAAGCTCCTCTTGTATTTGATAGGTTCCTAATGATAGCGTCATGCACGGTGGCTTTGCTGTTTAAAATGTGATAATTGGAACCATTGAAGACAGTGAATTTGGAAATGAGACACTGCGCTCTATCAGCGAGCTGGGACGAGCGTGGGGCTACCAGTCCTGCAGAGAAACTGTCCCAGTGTCTCACTTCAGCTTTCTACAGAAAAAATGAGAAGTAGTATTTAAACAACTGAAAAACTTCCAAGTATTTTAATAAAAAGAGTAAATACCACTGTTTGTAATGGAGTTTGCATTTTAAACTCCCTCTGGCCTTCTGTGAGCACCCATCACCCATGCTGGGCACAAGGTGTCACGTTTATGCAGGCTGATGTGACGGCTGGGGGCAGCTCAGAAAGGAGGGCACGGACTCGCCTTTTTCCTTCTGCTTGACCGTGGTGAGTAGCTGGGTCAGCCCAAGACACTGTCAGCCCCTTTTCCAGGTCCTCCTGGGCTTCGGTGCTGCTTGGTGCCCTGGGCAGCGGGGAGGCATGGGGGAGCAGTTTGCTGTTTCCGTGCCGTGCGAGAGCAAAACAGGGTTGGGAAAAGTTTCCCTTGTACACTCAGCGTGATTGGAAAAAATACTTCCAGGTAATGGGAGTCCTAAAAAAAAATTGTGCCCCTGAATATCTTTTCTAAAAGGTGTGGAGAAAAGATGAGCAGATGCTAAGCAGCCGAGCAAGGAGGACTAAGGTGTGCGTGTGGGTGTTCGCTATTTATTGTCTTGTCCTTGGCAGCTGCTGGTTCTTCAGGCTTTTTTACAGCCGTGCGTGAGACTTGGTTTGCTAGTGCTTTTAATTATGAGATACTTCTAAGCTGAGTTGCCTCATTTAGTTTACAGGGGGATTTCAGAAGTCTGTCCAGTCATTTGTCAACTTTATTTATGTAAACTGAAAATGTCCCTGCTCTGAAATACCACATAAAACACTTGGGCTTTCCTGGAAGTTTGCAGCTCTCATTGATACATTTTGCAGTCCTTGTCACCATGGGACTCTGAGGTAGGTAGAGCATCTACTGTTAGTCTTAACGCTTGTTCAAGCTGGGAATGTACCAGATGCCCCAGCAAACGCTGGCTCCTGGCTTTGGACAGGCACAGCCCTGACAGCACAGGGCTCGGGCAGGGTTGAGCTGCCTGCTTCTAGGCATGCACCAGTGGTGGTGGCTCTTTATGGGGCACCTGGCTGCAGTTCAAAAATGCTGTATTTTAAAGCAAATCTGGAGGCTTCTGCTAGATCTCTGTATGGTCCAGGTCTTTATGGGAAGGAAAGATAAGCATCTGAGCATCCTGCTCAGATGTTGGTATGAAAGAAGTCTTCCAAGGAGACCAACTCTAAGGCATCTGCTGGATTTGAGCTTTGTATATTTATTATTCTGCAGTTTTGTTTATACATGTGAATGCATATGTACAGATGTACGGTGTCGTGCATGAAGGCACCTCAGCCATGAGCACAAGAGAAAGCCTCCAGTCTGGATTCACAGTGCAACAAACTGATTGAACAATGAACTGCCACCAAAAGGTGCAGCGTCCCTCTGTCCCTGGGGGGTGTGCTTGGTGTCGGGGTGAGCTTTACACTGATCTCTGCCCAGGTCCCATGGCAGGGAGATAGGGCAGCTCTTGAGGAAATCCTGCTCTTAGATCCATTAGAAGACAAGATCTCTCCATAACACACATTTTCCCAGGCAACATGAACCAGATCTACTCATGTTGCCACCAAAAGAGCTTCTTGACCCTGCACTGGCTCTTGTCGCTATACTATCTCCTTCCCGTTGTTGGCATTAACTTCTAGGGATTCAACCCCACCTTGTTCTCTCCGTTTGTCCCTGGGAGTCTCTATTCTGTCTCTATTCTGGTTCACCCTGCAGTCACGCTGGCAATGGGCCAGCACAGGGTTGGATGGGGCTGGAGTTGGGAGCGAGCGGCAGAGCCTCTTCCAGGGGCAGGGCTGGATTAAACCCCTCCCGCAATGGCAGTGGTAGGTTAAACAATGTGTTTGGAACATCCATGCGGGAAAAAATTGAAACTACTGTGAGTCTGAGGTCTTGTGCCTGGCACTCAGCGCCGTTCCTGATGAGCTCTACGCAGTTTCTTTGTTCGCATTTTGTTACTGCAGAAATTGTAAATATTTATAACCTACGACTTGGGAAAACATGTTTGCCAGCACAATATGCAACTTAGAACTTGATTAATCTGATTGGGATGAGTTTAATCCAAAGCGCTGTTACTGGGGGTTTTTCGCCTCGAGTTTGTGTACATTAGTCTAAAATTCTGGGAAACCGGCCTCTGTGCACGGCGAGGGTGACAGGATGCTAGAAAAATACTGGCAAGTCACATCTGCTTGTGACCTGGTCCCCTGCCTGTCGATTTGGTGGAAGATCTCCCAATTACTTGTAAAGCTTATCTCCTTAAGTCTCTTTTCCTCTGCTCTTTACGTGTTTGGGTCTCTGCCAAACCCAGCTAGGGCAAGCGCGGGACACATCCCGCTTCCCCCATCTCCATTACCAATGAAGGATGTCATGTGGGTTGAGGCCACAGGAGCTGCTCCACGGAGTCAAAGACCTCAGCCCTTCCTGGGGGACCTCTGTGCTGGGCGCCTCCTCACCCCTTCCCTGTGCTGCTAGGAAAGTGCCTTCTCTTGACCCTTTTGCAGGCAAATCGATAAGGATGTTTCCTTTTTTGATTCCGGGGGAGTTGGGGTGTAACTAGTGCTTTTGGAGGGGGGAGCAGCAGGGATGGGGTTGGTGGTTTCCTCCCAGTTCTGCCAAATCCAGGTGTTTGACTGCTGGGCTGTGCTATGGCTTGGTGGACCTCAGGCCTTCCCACTGGTGCTTGTGTAGGTGGCTCAGCCGTGGTCTGGGAGAGCAGCAGTGCCGCAAGGCTGCGGGGTGCTGGTCTCCCCAGGCAGGTATTGGTGTTTCTCCATCCCACCCTTCCTCCGCAACAGGTTTTCCTGTGTGAAGTGTGGAGAAGTCATGGCACTGGCAGACAGGTAGGACTGCAGGATGGTATGATCGGAGCTGAACACAAACTGGGTTGTATGCTGTGGACAGGAGCTATGGTGCTATCACCCCACGTTTCTGGCTGGAGGAGGCTGGCGCTTCCTTGCAGCTCTGTTCTGGGTTATCACAGCCTTAGAGCTTTTCTATTTAGTTCTTTTTTTTCCTTCCACAGTTGTATAAGGATCAGTTCTTCTTATTCGTTTTCTGATGAAAACAAACTGGAAAATTCCCATATGCTAAATACACTTTCAGCCACCTCTGGCTTATCTAAGGAAGCTTGTGCTTGGGCAAAGTTTTGCAGAGGCAAGCAACTGCTTTGTTTTATGAAATCTGCATTTAAAGAGTACACGTGCCATTTGGTCACCAGCTGACTTAGCTCGAAAACCAAAGGCCCTCTTTGACTTCATAAGCTTTCAACTCATGTGTGGCACCTACAGAGACTGACTTAGCAAAGAGAAGTTTTCCAGTAATAATAATTTCATTATAAGGATAAAAATAAGTGTATGAGTCACATAGTAGGATTAAACACATGGGGAGAATGTCAGCTTTTCGACTACATGGATTATTTTGAAGCTGATGGATGGTTTTTCATAATACGTTCATGTTCTCTTATAGGTTAAAGAAGTGGAAAGCTATTACCCTGTTGATTAAAATACCAGGCATCTACTGTATTGAACTTGAAATGAATTCATTTTGATTCAATTGCCCTTCCTTTAAAATGTCAGTGAGCAACTTATGCAAAATGTATGTTTGGAAAAGATGGTGGGTCCTCACCAGAGATCCAAAGTCAGAGTTGAGGATTGAGGAACGAAAGGAAAAAATGCAGCTTATATCTGCAAGGGAGGAATCACCTGGCTTCGTATTTTGGTTTGCCATTCCTTGCTTAAGTCAAACTTGCAATTCTCACAAAGTTTTGCAAAACAAAGTATGACAGTGCTGTCCCAGGGATAACTGTGAATTCTCTTTTCCCAAATCCAGGCTGGAAGAGCCAGTGACCTTCGAGCAGGCTGCGGTTACTCATAACATGATAGTTATGAAGAAGTAAAGCAACATCTGCCTGCCCCGTACAGTAGTTGTGTCCGGGGGAGGCATGAGCGCTCGGGGCTCTGGTTTCTGTTTGCCGAACACTGATACCTGTTGTTCATGTGAACGAATTCCTACCTTCCAGTTGATATTTTTTAATGCCTATTTCTTATGTATTTTTGTCAACTGGGAGACATCAAAGCTGCTCTACCCAGGAAAAACAAGAGAGATAGCGAATAGCAATTGTTTCAAATTAGATCTTAATGGGGTGCAGATGTTGAGCTGTGCTTGCTAGAATTTCTTTGAAATTGCAGATGGTCTGGTAGTTCAGGGGTAAGAGAGGGGCTGGGAGGTTTTTTGGTTTCATTTTCCCTCCTGTGCTATTTGCATGACATGTTAGATTAGGACTGAATGTAAATGAAGAGGTAATACCCTGCTTGGGTCTCTGGTCTTGCGAAAGGAGTGCGTGTGTAATTGTGTTATTGGAGCAGATTTTGTTAGGCAGCTTGGGCTTATGTACAACGCGTCTCCGTGCTTTCTCTGGGCATTTCATATCGCTTTGGGTTGGAGGTGAATAGAGGAGAGGAGAAGGGCTGTGAAGTATGCAGAGATAGCCCAACCGGCTAGAAATGCTTTGGACTCTTTCTGCTCCAAAATGTATGCTTGTATTTTAACTGAGCTGGCGAAATTGTCATATTTAAAATGCATATGGCTTTCTCTGCTCTCTTAAACTTGGTAAAATGTAAAATCTGCCTTCTCCCACTAGTTCATACATTTTACTGCTCTCTGGGGTGAATCTCAATAAATAACTGGGAACAAGATCAAAGGCCCATCTTTAAAAGACTGACTGTTCGTAAATGCTCATGTTCTCTAGAAGAGAAGATTGTGCACATTGGAGGACAGGGTTTGGTCAGAACACAGTGTGCGTGATACATGTAAGGGCTGCTTTAAAATACATAATGTTTTGGTGGCTTTCCTTCCGATCCCAAAGGTGCTGAACCTCAGAGCTTGGCTGAACTCGGCGGGGGTTTCAGGCCCTTAGCACATTTGGAAACCACACTTATCCATGCTTATCGGCTAAGTGGGAAGCCCTGAGGAGTGTCTTTAAGCTACGTCAACACCTTGGTGAATAGAGCAATGGTGCCTATATCCCACCCTGCTGGGTGTTCTCGGCAGATTTGGCTCCTCTGGTCACACTGCTGAGCTCCAAAGCTCCCATCGCCTGCAGTGAAAGAGGGATTGCCCCCAGAAAAAGGGGAATGGCAGCAGTGTTGGTGCCACAACACCTTGTGCGGCCCCTTATCTCCACAGTGAATTTCTTTGGTGCTGTTTGCACGCTTGGTACTAGTCCTCCTGGTAATGAATGTGAAATGAAGCCCTTAAAGTCCCTTTGATGTGGTCTTCTGCCTTTCTTCTTCCTCCATCTAGTGTTAAGCCTTTTAAATCTAGATAGATAAATACACTATCTAAGGCTGTAAAAGCACTAACATAATTAAACCCTCAGTAATAAGGTTACACTTTGTTAGCTCAAAATCAGAGTTATGCTGAAATACCAGAGCAAGTGGGTTTCAGCATCTCAAAGCCTTTTTCTTATTCAGTAGGGGTTGAGGGAGGCGTGATGTGGCTCATCCGCTGCCCAGTGCGATGGGCACACTTCTGATAATGGGTTGAGGTTGTTGGCCCTGGGCTGGCCGTGAGTGCAATTGTGTGGACAAAATGGTTGGGGAAAACAAATATGGTTTTGTACCAGTGGAGAGGTGGAGACACTAAAAGTGTCCCGTGTTATGCTCCACTAGGAAACAGAGTTACCAGAATATAGATGATATTTGTGAGTTCTGTATGGCAGGATCAAATGTTTATAATACAAGATTTTAAAAAAAATGGTAAGTTATGGAGAGAGGGTATAATTTGGAAACGCACATAATGAAAAGCATTGGCTCTTTTAATCAAGACTGAGCACTTCAAGATATTTTAATAAAACATTAAGTCAAAGTGAAGCTTTTATTTTGTGATGACATCCAGTTTACAACACTGTTATGACAGCGGTTTGCATCAAAGTGTCAATCTGCAGTTAAATGTTTCATTTCAAACGAGTTTTTGGATGAGCAGATTTAGCCCACGAGTTGGAAGAAGATCTTTAGCTAGTTAACGGGAGAGGTTCTGCAACATCAGGCAGGCTTTGCTCAGTTTGGTTGGCTCCGAGAGGACCTTCATGATTCATTTGCACCATTTGTGTTGGTGCAGTGATGACTTTGGGGAAATACTAGTCCAAGCAGTGATGTGCATAGTTGATTTTTAATCCATCTTTATCTGGCATTGGTCATTCTTCACTAAATAAAGCTATTGAGCTGCAATCTTGCACAGCTCGTCTTTTGAGGAAGGATAATAGGGAATAGTACGTGATCTCTGAAAACATAGTGTCATCCTCAAAGGTCAGCATGTCCTTGGGATGTTGGGTGGGGATGTGCATTGCCCCGAGCTGTGCAGAGGAAGAGGTGGGTGTAAGGATTCCCGGACTCCCCAGTGGGTGCTCAGGGATGGAGCTGTTGGTCCCTTTGAAGCCACCTGAGGCACTTGGGCGCATGATGCAGATGTGTGATGACTGCTTAGCCAAAATTTGTCTGGATTGGGGAAGAAAAGAGCTCGAGATGCACTATAGTTTGCAGTGGCCATCTGTTCATCAGCAAGTCAGTCGTTATTAAACATTTCATATTTATCCTTTTTTTTTTTTCCTTGGAGATAAGTCTTGTGAGACTTTATGTAGGTTTATGTGATTGCATAGGAGCAACAGAGTTGTGACCTCAGCTCTGGACAACAGATGCCCGACACCCTCATTTTACAGATTAGATTTTTTTTAAGGCCAGAAAGAATTATTAGGGCTGTTAAGTCTGTGTTTGATACCCCCCACTGCAGAATTTCTTCCAGAAACCAGATTAAAACCTCTCATTTTAGAGAGGAATCTAATCTCCTCTGTAAGACTCCAAGCGGTGGCAAGTCATCCGTCACAGCCTTTGCTAGTCAAACAGCGATGGGCCAGCAGCAGAGATTTCAGATTTGGGTTCGGGGCGGCACCCAGACTTCACATTCTTGCTCAGAGCTTATCTGGCAAACTCAGACCGCTGGAGCCTGGTGGATTGAGCGTGAGAGCTAACGTGAACAGGCTTCTTCCTTGCATGGCTGCACAGAAGCTGCTTTGCCATTTTTCATGTGTATTTGGGCACTGGGCAGAGCAATATACCTGAGCTTTTGGGAAAGATTGAGTGCAGGTGCTGGTGTTTTACACCAGGTGTCGAAGCTCTGCTTGATCCACCCTTTTCCCATGCGCAAGTCCTGTATGGACCCAAATAACCGCAAAAGTCTGGCCAAGAACAAAACGTGCCTGAAAGCATCTCTTTGTCCGTTCCTTTTGGTTTAGTCTATGCCAGAGGCATGTGGGTTTAAATGTTCTCACTTTATTCATTCATCTGTTTGGTCCTCAATCCTAAACAACCCTTTATTGAGGGGATGTGTTGGAGAAGAGGCTCGTACTGAACCGAGGGAGCGTACGAGTGTCACAGCTCACGTTAGCAGCTGCTTCTGAATTTCCTGAGTGAGAAGTGAGAAACTGCAGTGACACAACAACCTGTCACCACTGGGAAGTGTTCTGGTGCCTACAGGAGAGGAGCGTGGCAAGGGAGGAAGATTTAAAACAAGAAGCAAAAGCATAAAATCAACAAACCTGACTTCACGTTCTTCAGTGAAAGTTCAATCTACTCTTGGAGAAAGTAGAGCAGTTCAAAGAGGAAAAGGCTGTGTTACTTGTTTATTGGCAGATAAATGGCATCTGTGTTATCTGCTTTTTTTCAAATATGATGTTTTATAGGGATTTGAAACACATCTGATCATAAATGATAAACTTCAGCCTTAAGTGGGACATAAGTGGTTGTTAATTGAGGGCTGGGGGGTGGCTTAAATGGTCTTGAACTGTATTTGAAAGGTGGAAATATTGACAGACAGGTTATATAGTCCGTGCTGTGGTCGAAGTTGCAGTGACTACTGACAAGGCTGGGTAAGCTTAAAAAAATCAGGTGGTGGTAAAATACCACCATTATGTAGACATTAACTGTTAATGAGGTGTTTTCTGACTGGTGAAAAGCTGGAGAAAGAGGTTTAGTGACACAGGAATCTTTCTTCTCTGTTCTTTTCACAAAGAACTTTTCTTTATAGGAATTCCTGTCATTAGGAGCTGACTTTGGGTTGAGTTTTTCTTGTGTCAAGCTTTCTGAACCTTTTGTAAGGGACTACTAATGAATTTTTTTTTCCTTTACTTTTGTTTAAAATAAATCTTTGCTGCAGTGGTTTTCAGAGGCTTTTCTTGGGCTCACTGCCTGACAGCAGCCCTGTGTTGCAGTCTCCTCTTTAGGTTTCTGCTTACTTTGTTTCAGGCATTGGCATGTTGGCATGGAAAGTGGCCAAATTTTTAAAAAATACTAAAATCTTGACTACCTAGATGACTTGACTACCGCGTTGTGGCGAGAGAAAGAGATCAAAGACACCAATGGCTGCTTCAGGCCTTTACCGTCATGGGAAGGAGAGTGCTCTTCCAGAAAGGCTGACCCAAGATGCGAGTCACCGCGTGGGATGCGGCGAGGTCGGCTCCGGGATGGGAGCGTTGGTGGCGTGAGCCCGGGCAGCTCATTGCGAAACAGCATCGCGCTGGTCGCGTCTCCTTTGCTGGTGGGGCTGTGTCTGAGCGATGCGCCTCCCGGCACGGATTGCACGGCCAAGCTGGGGACTGCCTCATTGTTGTGTTTGCTTTCAACTGCAATGCAATTTGGAAGGATTGTGTTTGCTGCCCACAAGACATTCCCGGAGCAGGAGTGCCAACCGGACCCACGGCGTTGTTTTCTCTCTCCGTAGCTGCTCAGCTTTAGTCGGAGAGGAAACTGTGTTTTGGACTTTAGAAGCAACAAGTTGTGTTTGATTCACTGCTGATGATCTGACCTTGTACGTAGCCTAGGCTTGAAGTTCTACAAAGAGGTAAGCTGTGTTTTGAGAACAACACAGCTTACAAGTAATGATTCTGCACAGCAATTGTGCTTACAGTAGGGTTTCTTAAAAAAAAATCACTGTACGGCAGTGGGATGGCATGAATTCCTCTGGATGTGTCAGTGGTGCAGACAGCCAAGTGGCAGCAAATTTAGTACAACTCAGACAAGCCCCACGGAAGGTAAAGATCTGGCTTGGGTTATCAGCTATTAGATATTCGCAAACTCTTCCTTGTTGACCCTTGTTGGCCTAAAGGGCTAATCACAAAATCAATTACAGAGTAAAAACAAGCAGTTAATTTGGGAAGGATTAGACAAGATGAAGTCCCACAGAGTGTCAGAACTGGAAGTGCCTCTTTTCATGTCATCAGCATCGGCGAGGCCATGTTTTTCTTGGCCGGTTACTGGTTATTAAACTGACTACAACCTACATAGTAGCTCGTTAGCAGCCTGGGGCCTGCGTGACTACCCAGAACTGTTTCTAGCTATTCAAATAATTAACATTTTATTACAAAACAAACAAACAAACCCCTAAAGCCCTAATGCCAGTGGTTGTAAAGATATTTTCTTTTTAAATTTTTTTTTAAAGACTTAATGCTGGAAACTTAAGCAGGTCGGAGCTTTACCTTTGTTTTGCCCACTGAACGTAACCCATTTGCTTTTCCATCCTAAACTGCAATTCCAAGCTGTGGTGAGGGGAAGTTGTAAGCTTTAAATGAAAGAAATGTTGCCTTGTCTAGGATAAAATAGTAGCAAAGACGCTTATGAGGCTTAATGCACCCATATGTTTGCTGATGTGCCTCTGGAGTGGGCTGGGAGGCTGCAGTTGTGTCAGGGGTCTGCCTCCGCAGCTGGAAGAGGCTCGGTGTCCCCAAGAGTGGCACTGTCCCTGCGTGTAGCACCATGCAGTTGTCCCCAAGGGCTCTTTGCCATCCTTCTCCATCATGGTCCCTTTCCATGTCGTGGCTCTCTTTCCTCCCCATCGTGCCGGAGGAGGCCATCCCTCGGCTCCCCAGCCCTCTCCTCGGGGAATGGCACAGTCCCGCGGTCACTGTTGTGTCCTCCCTCGGTCTCTGCCCTCCTTTGAAGGCCTGCCAGGCGTTGGAGAAGCCAGCCCTCCATGCGGGGGGTTTGGGGCAGGTCGGGTGCCGCGGGGCAGAGAAACAGCACAAGCGGTTCTTGTCATGGTTTTAATCTCTGTGCCAGGGATGGCAAAAATGTTTTTCCTTTTGCCTTTGAGTCAGATTCCTGTTTCTTCCTAAACTAGGGTGAGTTTGGAGGTTGTATGGCATTTCCTGTCCTTGCCTGTGTTTTGGGTTAAAAGACGGAAAATTCTGTGATAATTTTGATGTGGCCTACATAAAAAATGGTCTGATCTGTGCAGCGTACATGAATGCTCTGCTGTGAAGGAAGCTCTTTATAGCCCTTAGTGGTGTCAGTCTCGATCTGGAGGAGACTGTTGGTTTATGGCATGTATATGAAGTCGGGTGTTCAGGCTCCAGCTCCCAAAGGGAATTGTTAAGCTTAATCTCATTGCCCCAACAGTTTCGCACCATCGTTTGGTGGCAGTGCTGGATGCCAGAAGTGATGCACCGATGGTATCCTCTTTCTGTGGTGCTGCAGCACTAAGGAAATGTGCCCTATATTTCCAGAAGAAAAGGCTTAAAGGAAAAGAGGAAAAATAAATCAATTTTCCAGCTGAGTGAAAGGGAAATGGGTGATATGTTCCTAGTGCTTCCTAGTTAACTGAAGAAACTTGATCAGGACCCCTCCTTCCTGCTCTCCTGTGACACTTTTTCACCTTCCCCTGTTATTTCTCTGTGCTCCCAAACCGTACCCCTTTCCCCCAGCACCCAGAGAGTGACAGTTGGGGCCATTCGCTTCCTCTGCAGCACCGGATCCGTTCAGTCCACCAACCCGAATCCCACAAAGCTGCTTCCGCCATGGTGGCATCTAGCCAAGCATCCATGATGGCATGGCTCCTCCAAAACCAGCCTCTCGCCCAGCTCCTGGGGGTTTGCTGAAGGACCATCTACTCTAGTTTTGGAGATGACCAGGAGCTTTCTCTTCACAGGAGCACAAATGGCATTGCAGTGATGTGCCTCCCGCGACTGTGCTCTCTGAGCAGCCATTTCTTGTATGAGGTTTCATTAGACGTTGACTACTTGTACTTTTTTCCAGAAGAAAAAGTAGCATCAGAAAAGCTGTGGAAAATTTAGCTTTGGCTTAATGACTGTTTCATATTATTACTTCAAATTATAGGAAGAAAACAGTGTGCTGTGCATCAAAACTTCTCACTATGCTTGTTCCAGTATTTTTTGCTCCCTGTTGTATTGCTGTATATAAATTCCGTCTTCTGGGGGTTTGTAGTCTTTTAGTGCCAATAGGTCATAATATTTGTTTATTTGACTTTTCAGATTCATTAGAAATTGCCAGCTCCCTGGAGGGTTGTGGTTTTTTTCCTCCAAGTAGATAGAGCTGCAAGAGAAATTTGAACCATGGAGACACTGAAAACTCTGGTTGAGGTGTGTCCCCCCCCACAGCCCAGCTCTCCTGGGCACCCACCAGCACAGGCCTGGGCTGGGGGTTCACTTCTCCTGCGCCCGCTCTTACTGGTCCTGCTGTTTCAACTTGCTTTTGACTGGGACGTGCTGCGTGAGGGTTGCAGGGCAAAATTAGTATTTGTTATATATGAAACAAGTATTTGTATGCTTTTAATTTGTTTTTAGCTTGTCAAAGAAGGACTTAGATTTTTTTTAACAATGGTGTTGATAATCGCAAACATTTTTTTTAAAAAAACTTGAAATCATGGTCTTTCATCACAGTTCAAGTGTATCTTTGAAACATTTTCAAGTTGTTCAGTCGCTCAGTCCCCGTTGCATTCAGGTCCTCCTTTTCCCAGCTTTGTTTGGCCGTGGGGGGCGGGAATCTTCTCTGGTGGAAAGTGGGATTTTTATGCAATGCCCGGCTTCCAGGAACTGCTGTTTGGGGGGAAAATGCCCATTCTAGCATAAGATTTAGAAAAACAATAGCGATTGCTAACGTTGATAAAACTAAAACACTGTTGGTGTTTGACTGGGACCGCACAGCTTCTCGCTAGCGGTGACGCCTTTGAGTTGGTCCCCTGGTGCTGCTGAGGCTGAGCCGTGTCGGCGGTGGCATGGCATCGGGTGGGACAAGCACACGGGGGGACTTCCCATGTGCTTTATGCTTGTGGGAAAACAGGAATAAAAGCTTTATATTGCACTTTTCTTACAGTGTTTAAAGAACTGGGGCTGAGCTAGGTGGGATGCCTTGTAGCACCACAAATACTGGAGATAATAGGGATGTGTGTTCTCCTTTCTTAACTCCAGCGTGCTTGTGCCTTTCCTTGCCTGCAGGAGTCCTGCACTGTAAAACGGGCTCTTATGTTTATGGGCTTTCCTTTGCAGTGGTACACGTTAACTGGAACGGAAGGTATTTGAGCGGTCTCCTAATGAGTAGGAGGGGAAAAAAGTGTGCACGGCCATCCTGTTCCCTTTTTGGACGGGGAAAGGGAGTGGGACTTTCCATAGCGCTGTACCCCCTTCCTTAGCATGTGGCTTTCCTTTGAGCGAAGTGAGCTGCTCGATTGGTCTCTGCCAGCCCCAGAGCTCTGGGGGTTTTGTTCGTTCTTGGTTCAGGTTTGTACAAGAATTAACAGAGTCCCTCAGCACTTTTAGTTGTTTTTTTTTTTTTTTCTTCTTTAAAGCTGCTTCCCAGGGAGCCTGAGTACACACTGGGGGCTCCCAGGGAGCGTGGAGAGGGAGGTGCAGCTTTGGGAATCTTATTTTATATTTTTCCCTCTCCTGCCACTTTCTCAGGCCAACTATCTCTGAAGTCTGGGCAGGAAATGAAGGGGCTGAGAGGTCAGGGGTGCCGGGGGGGCGCTAAGGACCAGCGGTGACTCTCCAGCCTTGTGCACAAAAGCAGAAGACTTTGGATGTACTTAGAAGGGTTTCTAGTTCAGTTTTGTTCCTAGCAAAGCCAGAAAATAAACCTGTGGCCCTTCCAAAAGGGGCATATAACTTTGTGTTGGAGTGGATGCTGTGGTTGGAGTGCAGTGTTATTTGTATTTTGGGTGGGAGCAGTACAGATGCTGCAGGAAACACAATGCGTTGCTTGTTAAAAGTCTGGAGGGATTACCTTTGTAGCTGCAGCCTTGTTGCTGTCTTAATTAGTTTGCGCATCAGCTGTCGTCAAAAACTGCAAGATGCTGTCCAGAACTTGAGTCTCAAACTAGGAGTGTCCTCTTGTAGTTTCCTGGTGTTATTCAGTGTATGAGAGGATATTTTTAAACACTTTCCTAAAACTTTCCATATAAACTTTCTGGAGTTGAGCAACACAGCTTGCAGCATCACTAGAGAGGGCTTCTGAGCAGCTTCCCAAAGTTCCCAGTTCATCAGGGCATAACTGAGGGAAATGGAAGAGGCTTTCCTCAGTCTGAGCCTTGGTTTAAGCTAAGCTTTATTTAGACACTGTGCTGTGCCAGTGTGTGATCTCCTGTCCGGGTTAAAACTCATTAAATGAGGTTGCAGGCACAAGAAATGGGAAAGATGTGCAGTGCCTGGTGCCAGGACTGCGTGCGTAGTTGGGAACGGGGAATTGAAGAGCAGGAATGGCTGTTTTCAGCAGCCCCCTGCTCCTGAGCAGCCCCATCCAATGGATCTGTCCATCTTCATTCTCCTCTGCTGCATGTAGTATTTGCAACCACATCCTCTGGGTTTTTGTCCTCTCCATGCACGCCCGACCCCTTTTGGGTTGGCAAAAGAACCTTCCCAGGTTAAATGCCTGTGCCTTTTTACACGACTGGCTGTGATTTGGGTATTTGGTGTCTGTGCACGTTCGGTTTAAGGATGGACTGAGAAAAGTGCTGAGCTTCTGGCATGGCCAGAGCTGACCTCGCTGATGCGCTGCAGCTGTTTTGCTCCCAGGAGGCAGCTGGGGCTGCTCAGCCTTCCTTACCTTGCAGGGATGCACATTTAAAAAAAGGCTCCGAGGAATGCTGTTCAGGGCTTTTGCTTTTTTAGTGTAAGTAATTGCAAATAGTAATTGTTTGTTTGTTTTGCACCCCTGGTCCCAAGTCCTGGTGCGTGGTGGGTGCCGCTCGCCCTGTGGGTGCTGACAGATTGAAGCCTGGAGTGTTTTACCTTACAGGATGTTTTCCCCGAGTGATAACGAAGCTTTGTTACCATATGCTTGATGATCTTGTGAGAACTCCAGTGAACTACCAGAAAAAACATTTGGAAAGTAAATTTATTTCCTTTTTTTGCGTTGTCTCCTCGTGGGTTTAAATAATAGGGAAGTAAATTCTTGAGCTTTTTAATTAGAATTTTGTTTAGTACTCCTTTATGAATAATAGATTGGATATCTGCTGTGCAGGTCTTTCTCCTGGCTTGAATTACTTAACTTAATTCCACGTATTTTTTGCCTGAAACCTCTCGGGCTTCTTTGTTTTACAAGAAGTTTGTCCCTTTCTTTTTCCTTCTATTATGATTTTTGTATTGTCCGCCCTTAAAAAAAAAAAAACCAAAACAACTGCATATGTGTAGCGTGCTCTTTTTGAGCATTGCTAATAAACACACATTTGTAAACCATTAGCTTTAAGAATTAATAAGAACAGTTTTGGCGATTCTGTCGAATTGGATGTTCCTTTATCTTAGAGAAAGACTTTCCAAGTCATAAGTGGACCAACTCCCATTGGCTTTTTGGAAGAGTAACATGCATTTCTGTCTTAGGCAGCATTCTCTTAATAGGATGCAACTTTTTGACCTCCTAAGTTTATGTAGATATAACTATAATTGTATGGGATTTTTATTATTTAATTATGAAGTTCCAAAGGGGTTGTTAAAAATTTCTGATATTCCTCCAGTATTCTCAAACACAAGTTCTTCTGTGGCCTTGTACTGAATGCTTCTTAAAGTAGATTACGTGTGTAAACTGTTCCATGGCCTTAAAAGGAATAGGAAAGGTTTCCTCTTCCAGCCTTATGGTGATAGCTATAGCTCATTAAAGATAATGCATGGGCTGCTTAGGTTGGCTTCATTTCTTCCTCTATTTTCTCAGCTCACTGCACACTTCTTGCTGCTTTTTGCCCCTGCTGGTTGGTGTTTGGGTTTTGACCCTCTCTGGGGTTTTCTTGGCTCTTCTGTTCCTCCTGCTGCAGTCGGCAGTATTCTGTTGCTGGAGGTGCAGCATGACGGTCGCTCCCATCGTGAGCTGAGAAGCTCGTCCCTTTGGGGCAGGAGGAGGTGGAGGTGCTGTAGCTGTCCCCGCCAAAAGCCTGGTGGCTCCCCGGTGTCACTGCCGTTGCACAGCCGTGGCAGTTGGTGGCAGGGGCCTGGCCTGGGACCTCTTATTGCGCTGGTGCCTCTCTGTCCTTGATTGCCGCACGACAGCGCTCGTACCTTAAGCAGCAGAGCACACTTAACGTGGGTTTATGATGGTTTTTCCATTTAATCACACAGCTTGCTGCACGTTGGGAGCTTGATTGATACCCCGTGCACCGCGTGTGCTGCCCGTGAGCGGTGTCAGACATCAGCTACTGGCACCAGTTACCATCACGAGCTGTGTTTTTTGGGAGATGAGGCACCCTGGTCTCCTGCTGCCGATTTTTGACGTTAGGGAGTCACTTTCTTTTGCCAGACTGAGTTACTTCCAGCTCTTGCTCGTTTACTTGCCAAAGTTGTGAATGTGGNGTTTTAAGCAAGCAATACATGTGTTGGCATCAGCAAAAATAAGCATTTTACATTGTTGAGGTATTTAGTGATGGTATGTATTACCCTGACTGACGTATAATGTCAAACAGGTCTTGGATAAGGAGGATTTAGGACAATATTTTGTTTCAATTCCTTTGTGGTTTTGAAAGAGGTTGAGGGGGAGACAGCCTACAAAATTATCACAAAAAATTTGGATGTGGTTTGGTTTTAGTTTTGTTTTGCTTTTGTATCATCTTACCATAGCATGACAGCAAATTCAAATCAAACTCGCTCTACATAGGCATATCTTTAGGTACCTGGATAATGCAATATAAGAATTTGCAAGGTAGATGTGATCTGCTGTATTTCTGCAGAAGCTGTATGGTTCCCACTGACTGGATATTGCTTGACTGATGACAGGAAGTGTTCCTTGCTGGGAATTCGTCATTTGAGTCATTCATGATTATTAACACAGTGACTACAATAAATCATAGAATTGTCTAGGTTGGAAGAGACCCTTGGGATCATCGAGTCCAACCATCTACCCTACTCTACAAAGTTCTCCCCTACACCATATCCCCCAACACCACATCTAAACGGCTCTTAAACACATCCAGGGATGGTGACTCTACCACCTCCCTGGGCAGCCTATGCCAATGCTGACCACTCTTTCTGGGAAGAATTCTTTCCTAATGTTCAGTCTAAATCTGCCCTGTTGGAGCTTGAAGCCATTCCCTCTTGTTCTGTTCAAAGAGAGGAATGAATTTCCCTTATGGATGGCACTCGCGTACTTGCTTCCCAGAGCTGTTGAATTCCTTTTCTTTGAAAATGTTGGTTTGTAGTGAGGGGGGAACGCCAAAGGAAAAAGGAAATCTGTGCTTTTCTCCTCCCTCTTTGTTGCTGGGTTTTGGGGATGGCTAACGTGGAGCCAGGTGTTTAGCTGGAGAGAGAGCCATTGGCACAACTGCGCGATGGCTGTCGCTGCTGCTCTTTGATGCCAGGACGGATCTTGTAGACCTCCCTGGTGCCGAAGCTGCTCTCTCCTGAGGACCTTCATAGCTGAGATGTGAGCAGTCATTCCTGAAGGGTCAGAGAGGAAATGGTTTGTCTTCTCAGAGTCCAGTGATACTTCCTTGGCATTAATTGATCTCCCAGTGCTGAACATCAGAATGACTTTTTAAGAATGAAATGGGCAGTCAGGACTGTTCTTTAGAAGATGTTTTGAGTGTTTGCAATAGAATCTGTGTGGTTCATGGTCTTAGCGGTAGTTTTCCAGAGTCAATGGAGGGGTCAATTACACATGCACGGAGAGGAGGAGCTGGGAGAATAAACACAGGGGAAAAATATTGTGTGTCGCAATAAAAATAAGCGAAGTCCTTTTCATGGGCTCTTGGACTCTGGGCTGGGTTTGATGGGCAGTGAGAAGTTTGCAGCTGTCATTCTCTGGCCTCTTGATGTGACGGCTTCATAACCTGGGAGGTCTTGAAATACAAGCAGCAGATCAAAAGCAAGAGGAGGAATTCAGGCTCTGGGCTTGATGCTCGCCCATTAGGTTATGTTACTCGTTTTAAATTTTTTTTTTTTTGGAAGCACGCAAGGGAATTGTGTGCTGCTAGCACTGCAGCTTTTTTTGCGGTTTGCAGATGTAAATGCGACGCTCGGTGCTAACAACGCTAACTAAAAGGCTCTCGCTTTGATTTATGGCTGGTACGCATGGCCGTGAAATAGTATCCCCAGCGTGAGCGCGCTGGTATGAGCGCCACGCGGGATGTGTCTGCCCAAGAAACAGGTGGCCACGTATTATTTAGGGGCTCTAAATCTCCCGCATTGTATGTTTTGTATAGGGTGAAACTTAATGTTCAGCTGTTGGCTGCCTTTGATGGCCGTGCTTGTTCGCTCAGGAAAAGTGGCTGGTGCTGCAAAGGCAGGAATAATTCTGCTCCTGCAGCTGCATTGGCAGATTTCCTTTCTGTAGTCAAATGGAATTTTATTTTGGTGCAAGTTGTCAGTTGTAGCTCTTTTCCCCTGCAGACAAGACAGGGGTCTGGATGACTCTGCTGTAATAGTTATCCGTACGTTTACCTCCAGTCCCCTTTTTAGAAAAGGGTTAATGAATTTTGTTGAAGGCGTGCAGCAGAAATCTTACTTGACTACTACCATCAAACACCAAAACGTTTCTATTCTGCAGTGAACTTCAAAGGGGGAGAAGCAGAAGAACAAGGCTACAAAGAAGATAAAAACAAACATGCTGACTATCCAGGATGCTGTAAAGCCTTTATTGCTTTTGCTTGGGAAGACCTTCATAATTCTACCAGACCTGAACTCAAAGCAATAAAATCTTTAAAGGAATCTGTACCATCGTATGTTCTCTCTATACTTGAATTTCATAAGCAGTGTAAACATGGAATTTTACCAGGCTCTAGTCCCAGGGGGAGGCTTTTACATACACAAATAAGAGCAAGGATATTAGTGCTTTTCCCAATTATTTTTTTTCCCCTTGCATGTTGTTTACCACTTAGATTTCATGGACTCATATATTTTCCTGATTATTATCCAAAGGGAAACCACAGTAATTAGGGAGGTTTTGGTATATGCTAATGTCCTAGCATGTCTCCATAAAAAAGAAAATGATGATGATATGACTTGGGGACTTTGGGTCAAATAGTGTTGTAAACCTCCGTCTGACAGTCCCCCCCTTGGAGCTGTGCTCTTCATGGCAATATCGAAGTAGCACACTGGGATGTTGTTGTGGGGAAGCTCTCAGACTTGTGTCTCCGTGCTGAATATCACCAGGACATCAGGGTACTGTTAGTTATCTGAAGTCTAGGCAGTCTGTGGAAATTGTTTTTAAAAAGGAAAAAAAGTAGAAACACTTTGAGATGTGTGTTTATTTTCTTAGGACTCTGTTTCCAATTGAGAACATGATTCAACTATATGGCTTAAAGTCTTCTGCAAATGTTCGTGTGTTAGAATATTTGTGCTTGTAGCACAAAAACCTTGCTCTGAAGTGAACTTTCATGTCCACATTGAGAGATGAGATCTGTGGACTTGCGTGGAAAGTGAGCTGCTTTCGGTTCTTGTGATGATAAACTGAAAAGTGGAGATTTGAGATCCTTGTTTGGTGTAAACCACTATAATCCTGTGGTGTAAAGTGGAGAAATTGTGTGGTATGGGTGAAAGATGACTGTGCTCTTCTTGGAAATAAGAAGGCAAAAGAGACTCAAACTTCTGGTCGAATGTACTGGTTGGGTGTAATCCAGTTGCGGACTTCGAAGAAAGTGAGATGTGCGATGAACTTAGTTTATCGTGTTGTAAAATCACTGCTCACTATCTAATTATTTGTTGTGTTCTTCAGTTGGAATTTTCTCCATTTTTTAACATATACAAATGCACTTTTTTTGATCGATGCAGAAGTGATCTGACCAGAACCAGATACAAATTCATGATGTTTATGCATCCAGGAGGTAACTCGTTTGTAGAGACAACTTTTAACAGGACTTCCAAGTGTTAATCTCTTTTATTTGTGCTTTTTTAAAAGTATCTCTTTGAAATGCATGTTTCTGATCCATCTTCATCCCTCCTTTGTCTCTTCCTAAACGTCCTCCCTTAAATTTCTTAAGATATAGCTGTCGTAGTAGCTTGAAAGGTGTGGTGGCAGGTTTGACTCAGCAGTTTCTATCAAAGCAGGACAAGTCTGGGGGACACATCTGTTATGAGCTCTTCAGGGAGCTTTCCTTGAGGTCAAAGATGAACATGTGTTGTGAAGAACTTGGGTGTGGTTGGGTTGGAGTTTTGGGGGTTGTTTTCTAATGACAAGATACATGTGTGGTGCGTCCGTGTTGTAATTTCCCAACAGCTGCTTGAGTGCCAGGCGATAAAATGACAGACGAAATGTGGTGCAGATAGTCATGCGTGTGGGAGAGGAGTGAGTAATTATTGGGAAAGACGAGAGAAATTTAGGCCTCACCTACATCTTGAAACAGCATGTGTGTCTTCTCCCTTCTCCAAAAGGAGACAGAAGATCTCCAAACTGTGCAGAAAGGGGTGAAAAGGACGATGGAAGTTATTGGACAGCAAGGAACACTTAAATAGACAGTTCTTGCATGATTCAAGTACCTTCCCAAGAGCAAGGGGTGTTGGGTGTTTTGGTTGGCATGGTTTGGGTTTTTAGCCAGGAAAAGCGCGCAGATGCAGTCCCCCATGAGCACGGATCCTGCAGTTGTTTCCTGCCTTCAGGGAAACTGCAGGAGTTGAGAATGTGCACAGCACAAGAGATGATCCTCAGCCTGGGAGAACCATCCTCCTGATCCCCACCATTGGACACGTGAGGGATGACTCTTCTCGTTATTATTAACCCGTGTTCATGTTTCAACTTCTTACTAATGTTGTCATGTTCGTCAGCAAAACTGACAACAGCAGAACCACGTAATGCTTTGTTCCCCCAGAGCGGCTGTACTCCCTCGCGCAGGGCACTTGGAAGTCTCATTCCCAGTTATTTGGGTTTTTTTATTTTAATTTTTGTTTTTTCAGTCTAAATCCTGTTCATACTCATGGCATGCAATCTTAACCCACCATAGAGAAAACTGGATTTGTGGGTTTGGCAGACCAGTTGTTATGATGGCATGTGAGCACCGAAACCCAGGCAAATCCTTGCACAGTTGCGCAGCAAACTTTTGAGATTGTTTTGGGTATTCATTGGGCCTTCTCTTTTCATTAAAAATAATCCAATAGAGGTTTTCTGATTAGAATTAAGCTTACATTATTTCTGAAACATGTCCATAGGCTGAGTTCTGTTGAAGCTATTTTTTGGGTGGGTGTTCAATGCAAATGAACCAAATGTTAAGGTTCTCCTGTTGATTTCATTAGAGCTCCAGTTGGGTCTGAAGTTACATGGGAGTCTTTTGGGGAGGTTGATTTTTTTTTTAATTTTTTTTTTCTTTTTGGTGGAATAAAAAGGCACCACCTCTCAAATTCAGGCAGCTGCAGGTGAAATTTCCTGGTCTTAATAAAGCATCATGTAGCTGGACAAATGGTTGTGCTTTATGTTGACACAGGAACTGGTCTGTTTGTGAAGGGGAGTCTTGTCATATCAAAATGAAGCAAGAACCTCCCAATGTTAAGATAGCTGGAGGCATTTAAGAGTCTGGACCCCTAAAAACTTGTATGAATAGTGAAAGAAAAACCTGTTTATTAGTAGTCATAGGTCAACGACAGGCTCCCAGAATAATTTGCCATGTGTGGTTTTACTAGCGGTGTTCATTAACAGCAAAATGCCTTCGGTCCTTTTATGTGCAACATTAAACTTGCTAGTTAATGTTATCCAATTAAACAGTCTGGCGATGGGCAGACAGTAAGCTGCGTTCATCTGCCTAAACGTATGCACTGTTGCATGCCAACATATACCCGTTGTCTGGGTCTGAGTCCATCAGATAGACCCAGTTAAAAGTCCACGGTGTGAAGCCAGCTCTTCTGGGGCCAGCAGCCCTCTCCAGAGGTTGGCATTCAGAGGAACTGAGCTGTGACCGATCCTTTCCTGTGACTAAAGGTCTCTGGATGACCAAGTCTAACGGAAAACTCTACCTCGAAGGCAAGTCAAGGCAGGTGAGAGAAATCCCACTCTCAAATCCTTATCAAACATGCTGGAATAATTTTGCTTTGGTTTGAGGCTTTCTTTCATAATGTAGTGCCAAGAATAGGGAACTATCTTCAATTTACTCAAGAATTTAGTTGTTATAACTTCTTTCAGATAGAAACATGCGAACACGTTTCATAATTTCCTTTACAATTGTGTGCATCCATCTATGCAAATATACAGGCTGTTTGAATTATTTAATGTCTGAGTGCTTTGAAAATGTAATGTGCTGTGTAAATGCAAAGTATCAACGATATAGTCCTACGATTAATAAGGCCTTTTATTAAATAAATGCCGGTTCTTGCCAAAATTCCAGAGAGACTTGTGGTAGAGCATGTGTACTTAACAGGTCAGAATGTGAAAGTAATAACACACATTCTGAAATAGAAAACACATGTATTTGTTTTTAAACTTGGATATATTATTTTAAATTCTTAATACCCTCACCCTTCTTTGATTAAAGGGCCATAGACTAAGTGGGGTTTTGTAAGAGATTTTCTAACAGATGTTCACTGCTGAGAACATTTCAAACTGAAGACAGAACAGATGAAAATCTGTAGAGGAAAATATAATATAATATTGATCTTTAAACCTGGAAGACTGTGGGAAATAACGAGCATAGCTTTCCTTCGTTTAACAGTTGGTGCTTTGTACTGACTGGGAGGTTGCAGAACTCCACGTACAGCAGTAGCAAGGGGAAGAAATTAAATGACCAAAATGGGAAAACTGGTTTCAGTCTTATTTAATACTTTGATTGTACAGAGAAATTAGGCTGGTTAGGTTAATCCCAATGAATGCCACTTAAGTGAGTAGGTATATAAAGCTGTAGTAAAGCTTAGGTCTCTGACCTATCTCAGCTGCATCATCTTAAGTGGAAATGTTGCTCAGATTGATGGAGGTCTTGTTATCAAGCTCTCCTTTATTAGTATTAGGCTCAGTTCTCGTTTCTGTTCAATTTATCAGTTCTTGCTACAAACAGATTAGAAGCAATAGAAGCTTTATCTCAGCAAAAATTGAGCTGAAAGCCTCAAGATTTGATCATGAATAATGTTGCTTTGTTACAAAGACCACTGGAAAAAATGAACTAATCAATGAAATAAATTGCATGGATGCTTACAGGCTTAGGCTTTTCAAAAGAGATTAGGTTTCTATTGAATAGCATGTATTGCAGTAAATTACTTTGTAGTCATTTTGGGGTAGGAATGGGGAGGGGGTGTGCTCCAGATCCAGGGCTTCAGTGTCCTACGGTTATTTGTTTAATTTAAAAGTATGATGCGAAGGTGCCAAACAGACTCCCTGGCTACTTGCATCAAAGTGGGTGTTTTGACAATTACAAAGAGGAATCTGAGATCAAAATCTGTTGTAGCACAACTCTAGATAACATCAGTAAACAAACAGAATAACTACATTTAGGAAAAAAAAAACAACCAACCAAACAAAACCAAACACCACCACCCCCCCAAAAAAAAGAAAAAACAACCAACAAACCACCAAAACACCCAAACTAGAGAACATGTGAGCTTCGATGCTTCATGCTCTCCTCCATCCCTTTTTCAAAAAAGAAGAGGGGAGGGGAGAAAGAAAAGGAAAAAAACCCTCTCAGAAGGAGTGAGAACTTGCTGTATTTCACTGATTCAGTACTGTGGGATTCCAGCTTCGGTCCATGTTGTGTTCCTTCTCAGGGAGGCCCAGTAACGCACTGGGACAGGGCTGGCACAGCTGGGTGCTGTGTGTGCCCAGCTGTGTGCTCCCCAGCGGGGCACTGCTGGGAGCACCGTTATTAAAATGTGTGCTGGAGCAGCGTATTGATTTGACAATCCACTGCAGATGACCGTTTAGGGGACAAACAGACACCACCATTGATGTGATATGTCCTATCTGTTTTGATGGATGCGAGATAATGTTTTGCCCATCTTGAACTCTTGTTTTTTGCATTGCTGTGCGAGAGCGTGCGCGGAGCAGCTGGCAGTGGGCATTGATTTTTGGCTGTGATAGAGCACAAGGACATTGATATTGATTTGTGGCAGCTTCTCTCACAAGCAAGTTCATTTTTTCATGGGAAACTGCTGAGTAGCTGCTAAAAATGGTTAGTGCAGAATATGGTCATTTTTACTGTTATAATGTAATGTACTTGGTACCTCTGTTTAAGCCGCTTTTATTTTTCCTTTAGTTTATCTATGGATTTAAATAGTGAACCAAACAGGTTAGAACAGTTTGATCTCTACTGTCAACCTCCTACAATTTTCCAGTTGTCTTTAGACTTCAGTTTTACTTTATAGCATACTGCAAATATAAAACTGGTTTCTCATTCTGCAAAACTTTGGCATATCGTCTTTAAAAAAACTTTTGCTCTGCTTATTATCTTCATGCTGTGATGTGGCTATATCTAATGTCTCTTTGTTCTGTTCTTTTTTTTCCCCCCTTTTATTTTTTTTTGCTATTAAATATTAATAGACGATGTGTTTGGGGGAAGCTTTTTTTTTCTGCATTGAATTTAATTTTGCATTAGCAGCGCTGGAGCTCTGCGGTGTGCGTGTCAGGACCCAGCGCCTCTGCCCATTTTGATACAGGGAGAGTCTGGCTTTGGGTTCTATACAAGAATTTGTTAAAAGCAGGAGGACCATCTTTCATTTCATTTACCAAGGGAAACATGTTTCACTGCAAACCAAGTCGGGAAATAGGAGAGTGTAGTTTGGGGAGAAGGAAAATCATCAGGGTTGGGGATAGCAAAGGCTTTCTGCTTGGGAGGCGGTGGCCCCGCTGCTGAAAAATGGTGACATCTATCAATCCGTCAAAGGGCAGAGCAGTAAGGTAAACAACGGCCATAAACAGGGACATCTGGCTCCCATAAATTAATTGGCCATTTACACAGTGAGGGCTGTTTGCATGTAAAAGAAGGCTTTCCTGCTAACACTGTCATACGCTTTTGATTCTCCTGGTTCATCCGTGAATTAGGTCGGCTTGTTTTAGTCAGCTGGATTTAATTTATTTTACTTTGTCACTCTTGAAATGAAGAGGAACTGGGCGGTCATGAATCATCTGACACTGACACTTTGTCTTTTGATCCTCTGGGGTCTTGCTTATATTTTCTCTTATAATAAGAAACCCAAGAAAAGGGGATGATGAGCCTGTCTGCACGAACGTGAGTTCAGACTCCCCTTCCCCTGAGAAATCTTTTTTTCCCCACCACCACCATCAGTGCTGTTGAGTGTAATTGATGATGCCGTGAGCTTGAAGAGGTTTTCTCCTTGATAAAAACATTCTGAAAAGTCTTAACGTGTGAGAGCAGTCCAGGTTCCCTGAGCCGATGGTGGCAACGCCTCATGAGTTACTAACTGGGCATGACGAGCTCCGAGGCCTGGGCTTCACTCTGGTGCAATCAAGAAGTTGTAGCTGACCGGACTTTTGAACCATGTAAGGGCGGATGGAGGGGTGCAGAGACGCTGCTGTTGGGATGGACAGGGCTTTGGACTGCATCCAATGGAAAGACTGAAGCAAACTCAATCCAGTGTAAGGAATAGATTTATGTTCCTGGGCCCGGGGCCAGGACATGCTGAATGCATCCCAGAAGTGTTGTACTACTTAGTTCACATGCCTTTTGCAGGGTTAAGAGAAGTTTGCCCTTCAGGGTTGCTCTCCTTGATTCATCCATTAAGTAGTGTTGCAGGGGAAAAAAAAAAAGGCTACTAACATGTTGTTTTAGCTTGGATGAAGTAACCCCTTCTGCCATATGTGACACTGAGGATTGTCATCCAGATTTTTGAGTCTTTAAAATAGTTGATGCTTCCTCTCTTCTTCACCCTGAGGTGAACAACATATGGCCTTGCTTTTCCAGGATTGTAGCTGAACTGAGACTGGGGGGGAGTGTTGGTTGGATTTGTTTTTTTTTTCACCTGGTGTCTGTCAGCAGTGCTGTGAGGTGGGCAACTGGCAGGGGACAGCCTGTGCCCGGTGATGTCCCTCTGCTTCCCCATTGCACCCATTCCTGATCACCAACCACCCCTGGGGAACAGGAGCAGAGCTTTGCAGGAAAACAGTGCGTTGAGCGTTTCTGCAGACTATTCTAAAACCTGTGGAAGTCGCCCCAACATCGTTCCGTTCATAGGAGGTGCTGAAGATAAGCCCAGTGGGCACTGCTTAGCAGTTGTTGGGGTTATGCTGGGCTATCCTGTCCTACTGGGAATGAAACATAACACAAATGCTGTTAATGTGATGGACAAACTGGTAATGGTTTTGTGAATGATACTAAAAATATTTCTTAAGTTCTTAAGGAGTTTTTAATTATTCCAGGTATAATTCATAGAATGGTTTAGGTTGGAAAGGACCTTGAAGATCATCGAGTTCCAACCCCTCTGCCCTGGGCAGGGACACCTCCCACCAGCCCAGGTTGCTCCAAGCCCCGTCCAACCTGGCCTTGAACACCTCCAGGGATGGGGCAGCCACAGCTGCTCTGGACAACCTGCGCCAGTGCCTCACCATCCTCAGAGTGAAAAATTTCTTCCAGATATCTAATCTAAATCTACTCCCTTCCAATTTGAAGCCATTCCCCCTCATCCTATAAAACTTTAATTGCTATATATGCTATAATTATTATTATACACTATAATTGCTGGAGTGTGTTATCTAGGAGGGAAAAAAATCAAAAAGGAATTTTAAGGGGGGGGGGGGGGGACACGGACACATGACAACTTTAAAACTGTTTTCAGGTTTATATTCCTGTTCATATTTTAATGGTGGTTATCCGCGGCTCCTGACAGTACCCCTTTACAAGTGCCTTCCACCCCACCACTGTCCTGCACTGTTAGGTGTCTTCCACCACCCGTTTTCCTCTCCCTGCTCCTCTGTGGCTCTGGCTGCCCCACGGCAGGTCACCCTTGCTGGGTCTGGGGCCTCCTGGGGGTTTTCCTGCAGCAACAGTCTTTCTGTTGGCCCAGGGAGCTCGAAACACCTTCACAAATTGCAGCAACGTAAGGGCAAAAGTTATTTCTCACACATAAGGTACCAGGTTAGTTATGGCTTTGCAGGTTAAAATGATGCTCCTATGAAGCCCCATGCCTCTGTCAGACTTATCTATGTACTCAGGTTTGAATTTCTTCTTGAATTTGCTGCTTAGCAGGTATATTTGAGGGGGTAAAAGCATCAGTCCTGCTATATGAAGGGAATAACTAAATACATACTGGAGGGGAAGAAGCACTGCTGGCTTATGAGACAAGACACTCACTCTAGAACTTATGGGCCTGAGAACATGTGTTTTACTGCTGCTTTTTTCTTTTGAGACTATGCAAAGATATTTTTTTTCCCCTCCTCTATTTGGCAATCTCTGCCCCAAGGTATCAGGATTGGACTCTGCCAAACAGCCCCTCAACTGCATGGTGGTTTGGCTGGGTGGATGGACCCTCCGCAAACCTGTGGGTCTGTCTCGTAGATGTGGGTTTCAGGATCAGGACCATCTGGAGTGCAATGAAAAGAAATTTGCCATTGCATCCAACCAGGGAATCCAGCTCTTCTTGAAAGAGCACTATGGGATTTTTTTTTTTTTTTTTGAGCCAGTCTGTAAGCCACTTGAGAGAATACTAAGTAAATATGTACAGTTGGATCAGGCAGGCTTTGTAGTAAAGAGGGAATTTATTAGAAAGTATTCGGAGAATAATAAACATCACTGAGAATTCCTGGGTTCCTGCCCATGGATTTATGAGTTCATGCTTTAGCTGGATAAATCTCTCTGCCTTAGTTTCCCCTTTGGGATGGAGTGTCATCTCCAGCCCTCTTTCCCCGCTCTTATCTTGAAACTGGAAAATGCTATAACCAAAAAGATATGTTAATCATTCCTGTGAGCCTTCCATCATACGTCGCTCCGTGGGCTCGTCTGACTCGTGCTGAAACTGTTGTTGATTGCTAAGTGGCTGTTACTGTCAGGGTGGAGATTTAGGGAGATCCCTGCAGGGCCCGGGGTCCCGGTGAGGAGTTGTTCCGCGTGCGGTAACTTTTTTGCCTTCTGTTTGGATGAGTTTCCGTGAGCTGTAAGTCCCCGTGGCTGCTTCTGAGCACCTCCAGTCCTGGGAACGGAGGCGGCGTATTTTCAACATGAGCATGTAAAAATGAATGAGTCTGAAAGCAGATACGCTGTTTGAGTGCCGTCAGAGATATTAAAACCCGTTCTGCAGCTTTGTGAGTTACCATTGTTTTAAATGCTGGTTCTGGCACCTTGCTGGGTTAAAAAAAAAAACAACCGACCAAAACTGATTTTTATTATGACTAACTGAGGTCTGCCCTGGGGAGGGGAGATGCAGCACTGATCCTCAGCTGCCTCCCAGGAGCATCTTCTCTCCACTTGAGGGTTCCTTGCAGGAATGCACACCCACCAGCCCTTTTGTAGCAAAAACAAGCCCTTTCAGGGAATGTTTTCTAAGGAGAAATGTTTGTTCTTCATGCTGCCCAGTGTGAGACCAAACATAGCTGAAGAGAAGGTTGGTTGTAGTTTCCTGCACAGTGACAGCTTGAGTTGTGGGGACCTGCTAATCTTGGGAAAGTAAGAGCTGTCTCAGAGCGCTTCACTACAAGAGACTTGCAGGGCAACAAAAAATGCATCATGAGAACATTGGGTTTGAGGTTTTTTTAAGTGAAGGCAAAGTTAAATGAAGATAAAAGTTCTTCTCCCCACTTGCCACTTGAGCGGAAAAGTTTATCAGTATCTGAGTCCCCCAGACTTCGTGCTGTGCCCGTGATTTCCACGGTCAGTGGTGGTGGGATGGCTTTTGCTAGAGGGAGGAAAACAAGAGAAGTCAGTGTTGAGTTCTCTGTGCTTTTCACCTGGGTCAGGTAAAGTCCTTCATGGTGGAAAATCTCCAGGGGTCCAACCTGGAGACATGTGATGTGGGCTCCAGGCACCTTTCAGCAGGGCCTGTCTGCATCTCCCCTTCCTCCTTCTCCACCACCATGAAGAAACTGCCTTAAAAACTGCCGCATTTCCGAGGTTAGTTGTTTTGACAAAACCTTTTGTTGCCACACCACCACGATGGTAAACGGAGCAGCGTGTGGTTGGATGAGTGGTGTTGAAAGAGGCCTTCCTCTTGTTTCCTTCTCAAGGGGGTCTAGGTCGAACCCGCTTATCTCCTTTCCTGTGGATTATCGGGAACTCGTTTGCGTGCTCCCAAGCCCTGTCTCTTGGGCTTCATCTGCTTCCCTTAAAATGTAGCAGGCTTTCGGAAGCTGCGAGGCATCGATGGCAAAGCGCAGGAGCTGTATTTAGGTTTTGATGGTAAAGATACAAGCAGCAGGATTGGGTGTTTTTTTTATGTTTGTGCTACTTCTGAAGCTCAGAGCAATGAAGAGTTTTCATTTGTGCTTCCAGAAGGAACAATGTAGGTCTTTGTGTGGCTACATATTAATTCCCTTAGTGTGTTTCTACTCGTATTTCATCAATAAAAGAAACATATTCTAATAAATGTTTTTCTAGTGACATTCAATAACGTATTCTCTTATGAACAAGTTGAAATATATCCATAAATTTTAAGCGGACTCTTTGTTAGAAAGGGTTGGCTTGAATATTTGAATCTCTGTCCAGTGCTGTAAAATGTAACAAGCATTTTGGATAAGTAGTCTGGGGCCATATTTTACTTCAGCGTGGATGTTTTTTCTAGTACCTCTAATTTAAATAATCAAATTGATACTGCTTGCGTTTCCTAAGCAGAGAAATAGTTTTGATGGATGGTGTGCTTTGATAGGAAGAGATTAAAGTAGCAAATGCTTACTTTAATGATGTAGTGAGATACAGTTTGCAGATATTCCTTATAATTTAGGATTTGATAAAAGTCTTTCTAGGTTTAAAGTGCATTCTTGTAGTCTCATTTCCCATTATCTTGTTGCGGTATAGGGACTATAACTTACTAAATGAGGAGCTGGAGTTTAATTTATTATGGGTAACTCTCTCTTAAAATCTACTTTCATGTACAGATGGGCTGTAGCACTTTTAAGTGACTGGTGGACAGAATGATCTATTTATTTTTGTTGCTGCTTGATAGCGAAGAATTTTTCCCCAGGGATGTAGTACTGCACAACTGACCTATTGCATTAAATAAATTCTCTGCTTTCCTTTGGAGTGAGCAAACCAGTCTATTCCCAGAGCAATTACGGCTGCGTGCCCCTTCCCCTTGCTGATTCATACCACATTGGTACAAAGTCTGTAAATAAACAGAGCTGAATTTTTACCTGACTGTTTTACGTGGGAATGATGCGCGTTCGGCTGGCTGAGGGTGGTAGGATCCATTTCAACCATCGCAACTGTGCCTGAGAATGGCCTCCTGGAAAAGGCTCGGTGATGCGCGTTGCAGGCACCAGGGGCTGGAGAGATGCTTGCAGCCTTGAGGGGGTATAAAGAAATAAAGCAGTAACCATGGGATGATGGCTTTGAGCTTCAAGGAACAGAAAAGTATGATACAGCACATCATCTCGAGCTATCGTCAATGGGTAACTGAGGACAGAAATACAGCGCAGCTCCATCGTGATGCCGGGGCTGCGGTGCTGAGCTGCCTCTAGTACCACGGTGGCATGGGAACGGGCAAATATAGAGCAGCGTTTGCTCTGTAGATGAGATGATTAAAGCAGCTCTAATGCTAATTCTCAGCCCTGTTCCAGATTTCCTTTCGAGATTTTACAAACTGCTGTTTGCGGGAGAGCCCAGTTTATCTTGATATCATCTGAGCGCTTGACATGAGCACAGATGTTGTTGACAGAAACTCCCAAAGAATTGGCACCAGATCTGCTGCTTTGCCTCTCTTTATTGCGCCTCTATTCCCCTAACGAGCAGACGCGCTCGGGGGCTGAGGAGCAGCCTGGCCTTCTGTCCTCAGCACACCTGACACATCTGCTGGCTTATTTCTTTATGGATGGCTTTCCCCAAAGACGACTTTGTTCTCATCGCTGGAGTTTTTCTTTGCTTTAATTCCCTTTGACTTCCCACCTTCTGATAAGCATTTAAAGCAAAGAATTATGCAATAGAGACATGAACAACCTAAGCCCTGTTCCCAACATGTTTTAATGAAGAACAGAAAATGAGAAGGAAGTAACGCTACTGCCAAACCCTAATGTATGACATAAGTTCCAGAAAACATCACAAACTCCTACATGTAGTCTGAGTCCTAGCGCTCAGGCTTAGGGTTTTATGGGAAAGTCTACGTCTGCAACAGCTTTCTTAACAAATGATGTCAGACAGTGGTCTAAAATAGTCAAGAATTTATCTTCATTTTGCTTCAGATGGTGACAAACTTACTCTTAAAGTGAGAACCTGTTAAACTTGGATCTGAAGTTGGATATAGTTACCTTCAATGCACGCATTCAGCCTATTAAGCCTTGCCTCCGGTCGTGGGGACTATATAGGAAAAAAATCTGGAAAGCAAATTATTTATTCCTTGGGTTTGATTGCAAAAAAACCCCACCCTGTTTTCTTTTCTTATAGCTTCAGGTCTTGCTTATACTGCATAGTAGTTACACTTCATAATGACTTTATAACATACAAAATTGACTTGGCATTAAGTATTTTGCTTATAAAAGGAATACTTTAGCTTGCAAGTGCTGGTGTTCCTGAGACTTGGGGATCTTGATTATTCCAAAGCGTGCAAGGATTTCTGTCACTCAAAGCTTTAAACTCAAACAGAAAGCCAACCTTTCCTAAACGTATTCCTGTGTCTGTTCTGTGAAATGGGAGTGCTGCTCCTTGTTACCAGAAGGGATCCTCTGAAAATATTTTGTATGCAGATGCCTCTAATAGTTGGGTTTTGAATGCAAGTGTCGGGGCAGTCTTCCACAATGCATTATGGTTATGAAGATCGCAAAAAAAAGTGATGTTGCATTTTTGTCTAATGGATCACTGCTGTAGATAAGTCTAAAGCCTTCAATGAAATGCAACAGCAGATTCCCCACCAGCCTTAGTATCGTAGGATGTCATTAGCTGCTATTAACATGGAGTTTTTGTTGTTGAAAAGCAGGTTTTGATTCTGAAACAGATACCCTGCTATCCTGTCCCATGTAGGCCAGGAGAAATCCCATCAGACTCGTGCTAAACTGCGTCTCAGACTTCTTGACTTTCCCCAGTGCCCAGTCCATCTGTAGTGTCTTGTTTCATGGGCAGGAAAGCAAAATATCGTGTGAGCTTTAAATGATAAACGCCTGTTAATCCAGGCTGTGTGCTTTTACTGGTTTTATCTATTTTCTGTCTCAAAACCTGGTATTGCGTTTTAGTTCTTTAGTCTTCTTTCTGTGAGAACATGAGACCACATCTTTGGAGTATTAGAAGGACGTGAAGTCATTTGTTGTGATTATTTTCAAGATGAATTATTTACTGTTTTTATAGTAAAACATGACAGCTTGAAAGAAACTTGTGCCCTGTCCAGGGTTAGCTGGGTCTTCCTCAGTTACACGTACAGCCTCGAGCTTTTGTGTGATTACTGAAAGCAGCTAATAGGACATCTGAGGAGTAAATTAACTCCATCCCTTATGCCTGTATCCTTTCATTATTAGCAGCAGTATTTAATTAAGAACCACAGAGGCTGAGATACTAACCCAAACTATAGGAAGGTACGCCTTGTCCTGAACAAACCAGTATTTAAACAAATGAAAAACACTGAGGCGTAGGCACAGAAAAAAAGACTTACTGAAGGCTACAGCATCATAACCTTGAGCAAGTTGCTACTGAAGGACAGCAGTGAGTAAAGCCAGGCCTCCTGGCCTGGTGAAGTCTTCTCCCCATGGATCAGGCTCTTCTGAGCATTCTTCTTTATCCCGAGTCACCTCGGCACTCCTGCTGGGAGTCGCTGTAGAGGTTTTCCATTTACTGCCCCTTTCTGATGGCTTCTTGGCATGTGCTGCCAATGTCGTCCTGTCTCTGCCTCCACTGTTGCTGCCCACCTCTCTGCTGAGGATGCCTTGCACAGCACCTCTGGTTGAGCTGAGTTTTGGGGAGCCAGGGCTGTCACCAACACTACTGGCTTGTCAGCTGAATTAACTGCTTCTGTTGATTGAGTGCTCTTCATTTCAGATCTCTCTTGATAGCTTTCTTTTCTTCCTTCTCTTTGGAGTTCTGATTTTAGTGAGTTTCTCTTCATGTATGTTTGTTTTGGTTTGGTTTGGTTTTTTTAAAGCTGATAACTGTCCCCTGTTGAGACACTTTTAAACTGCATAGGAATTGATGACTCTGAGCACTGGGGTGGCACCATTGACAAAATATGCGTAATGGTTCTGTTTTGATCGGTATAAAAAGACCAGTAGTTGTTAATCGCTGTTTTTATCCAATAAAGGTTTTATTTTAAGAGATGTCAAATACCTCTTGGACCCAAGAAGAGGTTTGTTCCGAGTCAACTGAAAAATAAGATCCTAAATACCAGTAGGAGATTTTTCTAATCAGATTTGCCAATCGTATGCGAATGTAGCATGCTAAACTGGAGCTCTCTGAAACACATGCCATTTCTTGGATTATGGTAATTATAGAGCAGAGAAAAACTTAAGCTAGTGGAAAAATGAATTTGTACTTGACAATTTACATACTGACGTCCAGAAACAATAAGATGTACTTGATGTGCAAATAAACAGATTCTCCTCTCTGATGAATTCGAGTGGCATAGCTCCAAGCACAATAGGTTTCCAAGGAGGACGTTTTCAGCAAAAAAGCATTGGGTTTACTACTTGTTTTCCTTTTTATCCGTAGAGAATGTACAGTTTGGGGAATTACAAGGGTCTTGCTAGAAACTGTGCCAATAAATGGACCTTGGTGGTGTTGTCTTTGGCAGACAACCAGGGAATAATTCTGAATTAGTTTTGAAGGTCCTGTTTCTAAGACGTCCTAGCAGATAAAGGTCAAGGTTGAAATGACCCAGTAAGGCAGTATACAAAGGCCATATTCTGTCTTAAACTGTGCCTGTTTTGGCATGGTAATCTTGCTGTGTGTGTCAAGCTCTGCTAATTGTGCCTGGGCACCTGTGTGAGCAAGATAGTGTTTGCGTGGGCTGGTGGAAAAGGATGTGGCAGATGTCCTTGACACAACTACCTTTAAGGAAGAAAGTGATAGTGCACGTGGTATTGTTGGAAGATTGCTGGGGGACACTGAATGTTGATTTTTGTGACTTGAATGTCTTTGATAAAATATTCTGATTTAAAGAAGAAATGGTCTGGCTGAAGAATTAATTAACAGGAAAGGCTGGTTGGTGTAAATACAGTGTTTCTCTTCTTTGGCCATGTAACTCGTGGGCACAAAGCTACACCGGGAATGCACCACTCCTGGCTGTCCAGCAAGAGGAGGGGAGCTGGGGCAGCAGCCTTGGCTGGGTATCCTGAGGGACAGGGATGGATGCCTGGAGGTGTAGCATCTCCTTGTTATCCCTCTGGTTGCTTAAGGTCTAATCTTGCAAATGTTGATGGGTAGTGAGGAGCTGGCTGCTGTGGAAGGGTAGGAGCCCTGTAGAGGGCTCTTGGGGCTCACCAGGAAGAGCTCTTGGTGGGACATCATCCCAGCTTTGAACTCTCCATCACTGGGGGTTGGTGGAGGTGATTTTCTTCTCCTCAATTCCATGAAAGGGAAGGAAGGAATTGAATTTGAAATTGAAAAGGTTTTCAATTCACGACCACCCTCCACCCCAAGTAGATCTGCATTATACAGTCTATTGCAAAGCTGAGGGGATATCACTGCAAGGTGTTTCTCTTGCATATATATATGTGACTTTTTTTATATATATAATGGATGCAATTTATTTGTGTATGTGTGTGCAAATGAGTTGCATCCATATATTTTTAAAAAAACCCAAACATGGATGTTGTAATGAACATCTTTCCAGAAAATAAGCCCATGAATTTCCTGTTGTCTTGCTGTTTATTTAGTACAAAACATCTGAGAAAGGTGGAGTGCAGGTGCACGTAGAGGAGTGCTGGCCACAGCCCCAGCTCCTCATGCTCTGTCATGAGAGGAAACCCCGCTGTCCTCGTGAACCTCGCTGCAGCTGGTGATGCTCTGTGCACATACTGGCTCTGCGGATCCGCTTGCGTGATTGCAGCCCATGTTTCATGTTTGGGACGACTGTAAAGTCTGTAATATGACAAACGTTTTAAAAAAAAAAAAAACAAACTCTTCCACGGAATATTGTGCTGCTTAAATGCTGAAGTCATTTTGATTTACTACATAATGAAGTTATACGTGGCTTTGAAATATTATGTGCGTAGTTTACCAAGAGGTCCTTCCAAACTTTTTTTTTAATCTTACCACAAAGTATCATGACTGCGGAATGGCTTGTATTTGGTCTGTGGTTTTGCAAATAGACTCTGAGACTGGAGTTTAAAAGACAACAACAACGCAAACCTCAGAACTTCGAAACATATCCCTAGCTCTATTTTAGGATCCAGAGCTACAAAGGAGCTGGAAGAAGCAGGAGCCAAGGTCTGCTCTTGGTTACCCTGCTGAAGTAGGGAGTTATTTCAAGCTGTCGTCTGACCGATGCTTCTTGCAGCAGCAATGCCAGCATAAGTAGCATCTGCCGCTCTGCATGGTGAAACGGGCTGGGAACTGACTCGGTTACCGAAAATAACATGTGGAAATGGCTCTTCTGAGTCTGGGCCAGGTCCTGATCGGGTACCATCGGTGCTGCCATCCAAGGAAATGCTTCCGGTGTTGCACGCTCGCGTAATTGCAGCAGCCGTCTTGCCGCATGGAGTAACCAAGGCTGCATGCGGCCAGCTGCTCGTTTTCTAGACAAAAACCATCTGAAAACCTCAAACCTGCTGCTGTGAAAAACGGGCAAGGGGATGCATTTGAAAGGCGGAGTGTGGCATAGGTGAGAAAGGCCTTGTTGGGGTGGACTCTTCATCCAAACCTGCTCATGGATGTGGGTGCTGGGTGCTGGGGTGGTGCTCAGCTGTGCCAAACTGACTGAGGTTCTTGAACTTGATTCACCCAGGAGAGATCAGCTGAGGAAAGTAGCATCTGGTTTTCAGCCTGCTTTTAGCTACATCTTCAGCTGGGTTGACAAAGGCACGGGGAAGCCCACAGCAATCTGCCCTCGGCCATGTGGTGAATCGATGGCTTATTTTAGTTATAAAATGATCACAAGCCCTTCTAGGTTGTGGTCCTGGTAGTCATTGCTAGAGCTGCATTAACTTTATTAAAATACACAGATGTCTTTCACCTTAATAAGCCAATAATTCCCATATTGTTTGGAAATGCAGAGAGATGAATCCAGCTGAACCTCAATGTTGCTGGAGTACTGTATTTATAATTACTAAATTTGATCTCCTTAAAGCACGATGTGTTCATGTTTCACGTGGCGTGTGAAATATTGCCCGGACTGTGAAACCCAAAGAGCCATGGGATGAACTGTTCTTTACCTGCCGTATCTAAAGCAAGTTTATCTCAGAAATTACCAGCCGAATGCAAAGCTGACTCTTGCATGGGCAATTCGGGAGCTGCTTGCTTTTTTTTTTTTAATTGCTGAAAGCTTATTGTTAGCACCAGGGTATCCTGTGCTAAGAGGCACTCTTTTTGTGGTTTTCCTTTTGGAAATGCTCCCACGTTGCCTGAAAGCGCAGACGCGCTGCTGTTTAGTGGAGCCTCTCCAACCCACGGAGCAGGAGGCTGCGTGGTGGTGCTGCTGGCTTTCTCGGGAAAATGACCCAGAGACCCAAGACAAATACGGGTACCTTTGCTTTAGTGTGACACGGCAAGCAGAGGTGTCTGGTCTCTGTCAGATCGTATGGGGAAAAAGGGTTTTGCCGAGGGAAGCTGCGTATCTGCCCCCCAGCTGGACTCTGGGGCTCTTGGCTCACCAAAGGGCACTGTCAGGGGTGGGAAGCACATCTCAAAGGCAAAGTTCAGAAACGGAGTGAGCGGTAGTGAGGGAAAAGAATACAGGCATCAGGGTGTTATGCTCTTCTGTAGCACCTGGCAGTCTGGGGTCTTGCGGGTGCAGCTCCGTGCCCATCTCTGGTGCGGGCTGTGGGGGCCGCTGCGTGCCAAAGCCAGAGCTGAGCCACGCTGTGAATCTCCCGCAACCTTAAATAATTCAGATCAGCTACACATGGGTGTTTAGGTTGCTCTGCAGTTGGTTTATTGCATTCACATGCTGCTTTCATTATACCTTACAGCCTTATTCCTTTTTTTCTTTTTAGGGGAGGGAATAAAAAGAGGAACAAATCCAAAACTAAAATTAGTCATTTGAGAGTCCAAGTTTGTTTTTAATTTGTTTGCAGTTAGGGTGGGTTTGGGCTGAGGGATGTTTGCCGAGGGGAGTGGGACGCAAAGATGAGTTGTGGGGCTGCAGTGTTGATGTCTCTTCTCCCTCAATGTCCCCATAGTCCTCTTGCTGCCACACCTACGCTAACATAGGACCAAGATCTTGAAGTTTTATTAGGGTTTTCCTCCCCTGGCTCTCCTCATTTGTGGTGTTTATGTGGTGGAGACGAGTTATGGCCAAGCCACCCTCATCAGCACTCATAAGCACCTTGGTGCTGGGGTGGCTGATCTCCTCATGGGGCTCCTGCTGCCCTGTCATTGCTTCATGCTGGAGTGCCTGGTGGGACAGGTTCCAAGTGAAAAAATTAGCACAGGTAAGATGTGGTCCAGGTGTCATACCCCATTACCTCCCTGATGCTGATGTGTTTTGGTGGGTATTTCTGATATTTAGTCAATGACACATCTATGTCATCATTGTGTCCTCTTAGTGCTCAGAAATCATGATGTGTTCCCCAGTGTCATGGGGCCAGCTTGGAAAACGGGGCTGATCTTGGGTGCGACAGCGATGGTTTGGTGCATGCCAGGGGGATTGGTGTGTGCTGCAGCATTCTTTTTGATGGGGTGCCCATTCCCAGGCACTCTCCCTGCCACCAGCCCTCATCCTGACTAAAACCCAGCACGCTTTATACATCTGCACCAATTTGCCAATGAAAGTCTGAGCGAAGGGGCTTCGTTAGCCGGGGTTCCTTGGTCTCATCAAATTGTAGCTTCTGGGATGCTCAGCATAGATCTCTTTATTTTATTTTTTTTCCTTGTCCCAACGTTTCTCTCTGCAATTATAAAACTGGCTTTTCCCCAGTGTCTGGCTTCTCCTACGGCTCGCAACGCTGCTGGGAGAGTTGGCCGTACTGATCGACAGCTCCTCCCTGGCAGCGGGCTCAGCGCCAGGCGCTCATTAACACGTACTTAGATCCCTGTTGAATAGTAAAAAAAAAAATATAGTTGTTTCCAACATGTGCTGGCCCCCTACCAATCACCTGGAGGTGAAACGCGTGGTGCTTATTGCTGTTCCTTAATTCCTTGCTTTCCCCGCCGCTCCTCTCGCAGTGCCCGTGTAGGGAAAGGCTCCATCCAGCATCCCTGCGCGATGCAGGGGAGGCAGCAGGAAAATGTACCTGTGCTGCCCATGTTTCTTGCCAGGGGATATCTCAGCTTGAGAGGCTTCAGAAAGTTGGGTCTTGGTCTTGCTGTGGCGTTAGCAACATACATACCTGCTGGTGGGGTATGTTAAAGCCGAAACAAGATAAAGCTCCTTCGTCCCCCTCATCCTGCCTCACTTCTGCCTTCTCCTGTGCAGGGTTGTGTCCGTCCCTCAAAACTCTCTTGGTGATTTTAAAAGTAGCAAGAAACTGCTTTTCTACCTCTTCCTGTGGGAGCTTACGCCGTGAGCTCATACATCCTCCTGATGGGATGTTTCTCCTGGCTGCCAACCTAAACTTTATCTTTTCCATTTTCCTGGGGGTCAGGTAGCAGCATGCACTAGATCATGGCTGTCCTCTCTGTATTTATGCTGTCTCTGCTTGCTCCATTCCCTACAAGTCCCTTTCCAGGTGTCCTTTAGCCACCTTCTCATCTTTTTCTTTGTTTGTTTTGCTGTATGAGGGTGATATTGTGGTTGCAGCAGAACTGAAGAGTAACTCATGGCCACTCTGGTTTCTGGTGGGAGAAAAGCAAAAAATGAGAAAACTTTCCTTCTTGTTTGCACCCTCGTTACATTGCAACCTTTTATCTAATATCTAGATCTCTTTATTCACGTTTTCTTTGTGGAATTACTGCTTCTCTGATTTCTTCCCCCCTTTTGAAGAAGTTGCTGGGAATGATGGCACTGGCCTTACCCGGCGATAACCGTAGCGTAGAGCTGCGATGCGTTAACTCGCATCCTGTTGGTGATAAAAACACATCCTGGTGCGCTTTTACAGTGCATAAATTCAAGCATCAGCTATGTTCATATTTTCTTTTAAATGTTGATAAATCCCCTTGTATAAAATCTAATTTGAGATTTATAAGGCAAGATTTGAAACAGGAAAAACATCTGAGTAGAAACTGAACAAAAATCCTGTTAATGATGTGTTATTGAATTTGACGTCAGTCAAACGGTTGTAAAACATGTTACTGTAAAAGTATGCTGAGAACAAAATTGCTCACTACCTTTCTGCTCTGCTGATTTAGTTCTTCGATGGGAACATAACTTTATAATGTTAGTTTTGTACATATTTTTATAGATTATTTTTTTTAATATGTGCTGTAGACCATCTTATAAGATCCCTCCCAATCGCTTTTAACCCCTTCACTAACGTTCTAATAGAAATTTCAGGAGAACTGTGGCTGTTGCATTTGTTGTAAGTTGTTTCTGATGATGTTTTGTTGAGACGTAGAACATATGTCTAAGGGCTGCACGAGTGCCCTTTGGGTGGAAACAGGCTCCACTGTGAGTTTGCAAAAATTGACCATGCCTGGGCAGAGAGAGGAGGGAGAAAATGCACTGTGTATTCTCCTTCCTCCCACCCCCTTTTCTTCTTTGGCATCAAATAAAGCGATGTCTCATATGGTTGAGTACACAGTTCCTGATGAGCTTACTGTCTCTGTACCACCCAGGATGGGTCTGGTTCTTATTGTACGTACTTCCACACACAGTGTGGAAAACCAGACTACTTTGAAGAAAAACAAAGGTTTCAAAGCACAGTTAATTGACAATTATACACCTATTACCTTAAGGGAGAAGCACGCAGGATGGATGTAATTTTCTTCAAGTGGGATTCATGCAGCTTTGCTTTGGGATGGAAAAGGAGATGGTGAATTCTTTCCTTCTTCAATGAACTGTCTAGCTCTGGTCTCGGTTTTCATGGGCTCTCCACATCTCTCCTGCTCTTTCTAGTTCATGCACAGGAGTAACCTGTGGGTTTGAGCTTTTGCTGCTCATGTCCTACTCTTAGTAATAAATATAAGCACAAATGCTGGCAGAGCTGAGTTACCCAACGGAGAAAGGAAGGGTGCTGTGGGAAGGGGATGAGGACTAGAGGAGCTGAGAGCACTTGGGTGTGGTTTCTACATTGAGCATAGTGTGAACAAAGCTTGACAAATTGTTGTCACTTTGTCCCTTATCTATGAAGTGCAGATATTATTTCACAGCCTCAGGATAATTAGTGGAATGTGTGGCGGTCGTTCATGGCTCTGGTCTGACTCCAATACGTGGTCTCCCCAAAAGCAGGGGAAGGACCTTTGGACAAAGTGTCTTTAGAGAGAGAAATTGCTTCATTCTCAGCCCTGCTGGTTCTAGATAAGTGGCAAAGCCAAGGCAGAGAAGTCAGGCATTTTACCTCTAGCAAGTTGGAAATGGTGGTGTTTTGTTAGCGTTTCCTCCAGGCTCAGAAGCCCAACAATAACAGCTCTAGGTTGGCTTGGGTTCAGCCTGAAAGCGCTGGCCAAGTTACGACAGCGCATCATCTCCCCAGAAGCCAGGAGGATGGATGCGCATGGAAAATGTCCCGGCTATGGGCTCGCTTGGCATAATTCACCTAAAATCACCTAAAGTAAATGCTGTCTTTAGAAAAAAAAAAAATAAAGGTAAATTTCTCTTCTTTCCCACCCACTTCTGGATGGCAGTTTTATGACTCAAGAGATATAGAACAGGTCTGTGATGGACCAGACAGCTTCTTTAGAGCTTTTATCTACATTTGAATCCAAAATGCTCTAGTGCTAAAGAGTCAAAGCGCACTGTAAATGATTGGGGTGAGGGAACCAGAAGGAATTTGAGCTTTTTTTTTTTCTCTGAAGAAACTTTGGATTTTACCTACAGCAGTTGATGCAGGATTAGGATAATTTCTGTGCTAAATATTGCAACAGTGTAATATACTTCCAGTGAATATGGGGTCCAGAAACTCTACTCCAGGGAATGTTAAAATTGTCTTGGAGGTGCAAGCAATCTGTGTGTATCTGTGGGATTCGCTGTTGGACTTGGTTGTGAGAATGAGAATCACATCGGGTATTTGTGGTTTTCCTAGGGATTTCTTACAGGGCGCTTTAGTGAGGGTTTATTACTGGTTCTAGATTTGGGCTTGGCACCATGCTGGCACCAAAGTGTTGGGAGGGTCTCACTGTGAGATTTTCAACATTTGGATAAAACATTGAGCCCATGTTGAGTGGCTTTTCCAGATAAATTGAAGATCATTGTGGCGTACTTGCAAAAGACAGGGGAGCACTTCTCCATCCTGTTTTCACATTGGGAGGCCCCCACACAACATGCCTGGAGCTCCAAGGCTCAACACGAGCCCTTGCGAAGCACATAATAGCTGCTCTGTCTGCCCACGCTGCCATGGAGAGGCAGCACTGGCACCGCTCGTGTGCTACGGGAAGCACAACTATGCAGAACAAAACAGCTTAACAGCCCACAAAAATCTTGTAGACGCCAATATACTTCATCAGCCAATGTTTTCATGAGGATTAGGTTAGGTCGTTTGATAAAACGCACTGGGTGCATACAAGAACCATTGTGTGTTATCGTCTGGTACGCCGGGGCACATTCGCGTTAGCGCTGATGTGCTAACATGCAATGAAAAGCAGCCGCAATGACTCTTCAGATGTCCGAGGAGGCTGATGACAAGCGTGCTCACTCAGACCCCTTCAATAAAGTCACTCGTGGGTTGCGGTATTCCCTCTGTGGGCAGCGCGGTCGGATGGGGCCGCGGCTGGCAGACGGACCGGCCGCAGCCGATGGGAAACTCTACGAGGGCTCCAGCGTGGAGCTAAGAAGAAATTAGAGACATGGGCAGAAACAGTTAGATAAACAGAGATTACGCTTAAGATATTTTTCTTTCATTTTGATTTACGACAGCCGCGCAGCCAAACCTAAATAAGTTAATCTTGCCTAATACAAACACGGAGTCGTTTATCCCGCAAGAGAAGGCAGTGCTGGGGGAGGGATGGGACGCGACAGCATGGGCGCTCCAGGCTGGGACTTTTCCTTGGTTTTCATGAACTGGCTGTTTTCATTGGGGTGTTTGCTTCACTGTTGGAGACGGTGTTGTAAAAAATGTTGGCCGTTTGAAGCACGGGAGCCGTGTTCTGGCTATGTAGTGCTGCCTCGGACAGGAGGAGGGAGGAAAGGGCTTGATGGAAGCTGCGTGCTCCTGCTGCAGCTTGTGTTGGGCGCACCCCGAGGGGGTTAGTGGATATTCATATTGGCCTGGAGACACCTTTCGTGTGGGTCTTAACAATTCCCGACCAGATAGAGGGATTTGCAGGCATGTCCCAAAAGGACAAATAAAGCTTATTTTCCCCTCTTGCAGATTAAACCAAAAAAGTTTTGGTTTGGGTTTTGGTCAGAGCAAAATCAGAGCTTCAGCAGTATGTTTCTCTTTTTTAATGGGAAACGCTGAGCTCCTTCCTCTCAGGCTGAGCGGAGTAAATCCAGGCTGACATCTACAAGCAGGTCTCCCAGGGTTGTCCGTTCTCAGCCAGGTGTTTTCGGTGTAGCGGAAATGAGGAGCTGGAGTGTTGGGAAGCAGCTGTAGGAATTAGCTCTCCGAAGCAGTAAATCCATAGCCCTGCAGCTCACGGGTGCTGCGGGGGGGATTTTCGCTTTGCTTTGAGCCACTGCAGTTTTGCTAGGGAGGGAAGTAAAGCTTAGCAGCTCCCCTCAGCTGTGGTTTGAACTCTAAAAGGAAAGAATAGCTTGTTTTTAAAATTGAGTTTTAATACTGCTCTTAATATACCCTTTCCAAGAAATAAAATTTGCCTTCTTTGAAAATGACACTGGGGTATTGCATCTGCTGCACAAACACATTAATAAATTCCGTATTTAAGTTTCTCCCATAAAACCCTGGGCTGTTGTGTTTTTTTCTTTCCCGTGTTTCAGATATCCGTGAGCTCCACAGTGGTGCGTCTTGTCCCACTTAAAAGCTTTAATGGTGTAATGTGGAATGGTTTTTGCATTGTAATGAGGTCTAAACCCATACACTCGAATTTAGTGTTAAATACTGACGGGGAAGATAATACGTTTTAACAAAGAGCAACCAAAACTCGTGTCAGAGGGAAAAGCGAAGGTGTTGCTGTTTAAAAACAACCCAAATGGTTAATCTTTGATCTAAGCAAACAGTTCCTGATGGTGCAAATCAGTACTACTAAAATACACACACACATTCCCTAACCCCAAGTTATTAAAAGTGCGATGGCCGCTATGTGCAGGCAGCTGAGCGGCGCAGCGTGTGAAATGAGACCCGAGTTCTGGAAAGCATCTATAGACTTGAAAAATCAGGTGGGTGAAACCGGACCTCCACCAGTGGTGCCATGAGGCCAGGAGGGGTCTGGGCCACACGGCTCATGCAACTTCTTGACTCTGCTAAACACCAAAGAGCAGCCTCGAAGAGGAAAATACCCAAGGGACGCTCGTATTGATTTTTAAAGTATTAGTCACTGAGAAAGGGAGCAACTTCCCGTCTGCGTGGCAGAAGTTTATCGCAATCTGGAAATACTGTGCTGACAGCACATAAAATTATCTCTTCAGATTACTTTCTAGCTGACTCTTCCGATCGCTTCAGTGCTCTTTTTAAAGTAAATGGAGATGTCACAAACTCCAAATTATTGTTCTTTTATAGGATTCTTCACTCTAATGTGCCATTTCCTTGGGCTTGGAAAGTTTTTTTTTCTCTTTAAACTCAGTAGTAGAAGGCAATAGGAGTTTCTGAGAAGAAAGGACTGCACTGGATCCCCTGATAATAAGGGTTTTCTGCCAGTAACTTGCTGCTTCTGAACTCTCTTGACTTGGGACAGAAGTTCAGTTATGGTCTGGCTGGGAAGCCAGGCAGGTCACTCCCACATGTGTGCGCTTTGACAGGCTTTTTGGGCGCAATCCCTCTCATTGACATGACCGACAGGGAATTTCCTATGTTTCCTTTTAACAGCAATTAGCCAACCTCCCATTCCTTTGGAAATGGATTTTTGGGAGGCGTGTGACAGTGCGGTGGGCTGGGGGCAATGGTAAGCTCCTGTGGCTGGGGCATGGAGCTGGGAACCTGAAGAGGTGGGTTTGGGTCTTGCTGCGTGATCATGCACATCAGTGTGGGATCTGTGAATCCGTTGCTGTCTGAGGGTGAAAATCACGTAAATGCTGCGTTGTGAGGCTTCAAGTTCCACAAACCCATGTGAAAATCCTAGCTTGTGTTACACGTGGTAATTAGCGCTTAAATTCACCACTCATCCGTAGTTGCAATTACCTACTAATGTTGCAAGTGAGTTCTCCATACTTTTGAGCAGTATGTGCCATAAAGCCTGAAACGGAGTACACCAAAGCAGACATAGTTCACAATCTGTTTTTAATCCTTACTTTAGGGCAAGGCAACCTCCGCTGGAAATGAGTCTTCAAGTAATCATGACAGTTTGGCAAAAGAGGGAGAGCGTGTTAAATCTCGCATTATACAACCTACTGTTCTTCTTATTGAATCATCTACTTTAGTCCCTACTTGGAAGGGGAGGCTTTTCTTTTTCTTCTGCTAGGTGCTTAGCAGAGGTTCAAATACTACTAATACTATGGAAAATTCTTTTCCTGTGCCTCTCCTGGTACTTCACAAGCAGCACCGGTTCACTCATGACCCTACTCTTATTAGGGTTGTTACCTTGGATAATGATGAACGTTTTGGGTTACTTGGACAGTAACTGGATGTTAGTGTTAGTTACAAGACCAAATTCCTCCTTTGCTTTAATGTAGAAACAATTGAAATGGTTAAACTTTGCTGGTCCCAAAGTAAAGAAACAAGCAAGGGTTAGTAACTAGGTGAAGTAAAATGTCTTGTGAAGGTACTTTGTCTTTGTCATTTGCACTCTACCAAACATATTTTCTTTTTGGACCAAAAGACTCTTCAGAACTGACAGTTGAAAACCCAAAGGAAAACATAATTCTGCGGTGATTTGTTCCCATCAGGGCACTCAGATATTTAGTGTCTGACCTACACAGCCTATTTTCATTTTAAAGACAACTGGATATCAACCACAATCAATGTGTAACACTGGAAGTGGCTGATGGATTAGCGCTTCCCTTCCGCTTTTGAAGCCTTAGGAATTGGAATATTGCTGTGAATGCACACAAAATAGTCTCTCATGAGACAGAGTTGGGAGTCAGAAACTGTCTTTCTAGGGATGAAAGGTCAAAAGCTGGTGTTCAGAGGCAGGACATCAGAGTAAGTGTCATACAGACATTTTTAAGAAGCCTCCACAACTTCAAAGCCCAGACAACTGGGTGTTCGTGCCAGAGGGTCACTTCCTCTATGAATTGCTAAGATGCACTAAGAAAACCCTTCAGAGAAATTCGTGGCTTAGAAATTCATGGTACAGTGCCAAAAGTTTAATACTCATAGGGTCATCTTTGTTGTTTGTTGGGGTTTTTTTTTCTCCTTAAAAAAATATTTGGGGAAGAGAAATACTGCTTTTCAGGATCTTATTTTTACTTGAGTTTTTGCAGCCCCTGGTAATACCTTGCAAGTCTTTATTCTTTCATGCAGAGATAATGGTTGGTTTGTTTATTTTATTGTCACGCCTCATTGGAGTATTTTATTCCCTATTTGTAATTAAATCTTTTGCATTTGTTTCTTAGCTCATCGTTTCCTCCGGTGTCTGCGCATGGGCATGTGTGGTTGGGAACAGCAGACTGGGAAGGGAGAAGGAAGGGCAGAGAGTGGGTAGTTGTTTCTCTATCCTCTGTCCTGGAGGGCAGCTGGGAATGTGTCTGGGGGGCGTCTCCCCTTGGATATACCAGCGTCACCAACCCCTGCCTTGCATCAAAGACCAGAAATCAGTATTTTGCCCTGCATCTCTCGCCAACTTTGCCGTGTGCTTTCTGGGCTGGGGACAGTCCAGCCACTTTTGCTACAGAAGATATTCCCTGTTCTGTTATCATTCGAACAGCAGCAGCTATTTGAATTCCCAGCCTAGCAGCGAAGAAAACAGAACCAGTTCTTACTGAGAAAACCGTGGGTGTTAGGAGCAATAAAACCAGGCCTGTTCTTTAAGGGCTTGACTTGGCGCAACTGTTATTTATGACTGTACAGGCAACAGGGTCACTTGTTGAGGGTGCTTATTTTAGACTAACATTTTTGCGGGGATAAATCGTCTTTGTCCTTTCTGCCCCCGCTTAGATGCTTGCTGATACTGTGATTTCGATAGCTGGGATGCCATGGTATGGCTCGGGAGCATGAGCAGTGCTACGCAAGTGCATGAGCTCATTTTGCAGCGGTTTGGACAGCGATATGGAAAGCACCCACACCTGCCTCTCCCGTGGTACCTGTACTTAGGACGTGTGAAAAAGCGACTTGAAATAAACTGTCACTGGAGGGAAAGAATGGGATGGGAGGAATTGGGCTAAGCTTGAAAGTTTCCTGCATTTGCCAGCTGCTGGGCTTGCTCTATGAGCAGTACGTAAACCTGATGGAATTCTTTTTAGAAATCTCACTTTGGGCTGCACTTGTGCAGCTTTCCAAGAACTGTCGTGTTGGCAGACTCTTCTCTAAGAGTCATTCAGATTCAAGCTACACCCTGCTCACAGGAGGATGGTTTTTTTTCCTTTAAGACCTGTGCAAGCAGGTTTGGAATTAGTTTGGGTTTTTTTTAAATAAAAAAATAAAATAAAAAATCCTACCTGTTACTGGAAAGGGGAGGAACATAAACCCCTTTGCCAGTAGCCTCCTTATTTGGTGGTTTGTGCTTCCCTGCAGCCCAGTTTGGATTAGCAAATACTTTCTTCATGGAGCAAACAGATCCTGATGTGATTTTTGGTTAAGTGTCTTGCAGCTCTCTGGGGGCAGCTGCTGAAACACATCAAAGAGCAATGAGTTCATGTGAGAGGGAAAATTGACTGTTGTCTTCCCCTGTTGCAGTTGATTAATGGGACCTGCTCCATGGGGTCCGTCAGCAGTGGTCCTGCCGACCACCAGCACTGGTCCAGAGAAGTAGGGTCACTTCTCTGGCCTTTTCCTTCAAAAGGCAGTGGGATTGCTATAACCCTCATTACCTAAACGTTTATGTTCTGTCCTCCATGTGAGTCTATCCAGAGACTATTGCAGTCCTGCTCAAGTCTGGATAAGATCAGAAAATCAGTTCCCTGTGTGGCCTGAGGTTGGTTGGTTGGTTGCCATGCAGTCTGTGAGAGGATCTGCTGCACATTGCTTTCTTTAAACCAAAACTTAGTTGTATTATGTGGGTTTTTTTGGAACTTCTTTCCAAATTTAAGAACGACTCTAGAGCATACAGTGTTTCAGTAGCTGTATGAGAGAGAAATCAAGTGTTTGGCAAATAAGGCAAAACCTTTTGTGTGGTGTGGGTTCTGTTCTATCCGAAATGGGCCATTTTAAGTCATGTTGGTGTGATAGAAATAATTTCAAGATTGATGGTAAATCTTGCTCCTGCAGTGAGTATCAGAAGCAGCTAGCATTTTACATACAGTGTAAACAAAAGGATGATCATCAGCCATAATTAGATTTTTATGGGTTTGTAAGCTGACTCATGCCCCCTGGAACTTTTGCACAGCGAGCTAAAGACATGCCAAGGTTTAGAAAAGCGTGATTGCTCTTTGGCTTGTAAAAATATCAAGTTTGGATGTACAGCTGTTGTGTGTTCTCTAATAATAATAAAAATAATAAGACAAAAATGTGGTAACCTTTACTCATCCCTTCTTCCAGCAAACTTTCCATGGGATTGAGTAAGAGCTTCAGGATGTAGTTTGTGGACACTGGCTGTTAATGTTAGATTGGAAAGCCAGCAGCAAAAATAGCCAAACTCTGATGTTTCTTCAATTTTGGGGGATGCCAAAGATAGCAGGCTTCTGAGTGGGCCGCAAATCTCAGTCCAGGCTTTGAAGTGCTGAAAAATATCAACTGTAGCAGCAAGTCTTGGCCTTTTGGAAGACCTGAAACCATGGTGATATGTTGGTTGAGGAGCAAGACATTCTGTAGGACACTCCTGAAGATCTTGAAACAGCTGTAGAGAAGTTCTCTCCGAAGCTCAACAGGTGGCTAACTCCTGAGCATGTCATGCCAGACTGTCTTGTACCGGTAAGGCTTTTACAGCTTCTCACAACTGTCTATTGACACAGAGCATATTGGAATAGATAATTCTTTTGATGTGCAAATTTTTTGACACTAATTTCTACTTTCAAAACCATTCACAAAAAATATTTTCTTGAAACGCAGCTTGCCACTGAAGTGGTCCCTGAGGCAATTGGCTATTGTCGTAGCTCTTCTGGCTTCTTTGAGATCAGAAGCTCAGTCCGGGACCTGAAGGTCTCTTGGTTGAATGTGCTAGGTGGGATTTGGGGACAGCAACCATGTCCCTTCTCCCTGTGCAGCCTGTAGTCTTCTGCCATCACTCTCCCTTTGTCACCACGGCTCTGCCTGGATAAGACACGTGCTTGACCCTGGACTCTGACCGTCCAGGTGACTGCTGTGTGGGGCTGGCGGGTTTGGGCACTGTTTTCCCTTGCCAGTGTCTGTACCTCACACTTTGCTCAGCTTCTCGTGTCTCTATCCAATAAATTAAATTGCCTATGTAAGAGACAGGAGAGTTCTCTCCCCGGTTGACAAAATCATTGCATAATTTCTCTGAAGAAAACAAGAAAATTTATAAATTTGGAACTACTGTCCCTCAAAATTACTGTTACCTCTGTTTGTTGGGTTTGTGGTTGTTTTTTTCTTTTTAGCATATGGAGGTTTCCTGCATGGTTATGGGATAGTGAGATGGTTTAAATGAAGGTGCACATGTCCTCAAAGGACTGAGCACACGGATATGTGTAAATATGGAAACAAGCAGACTCGTGTCTCAGTGCTGATCTCCCTGTTACAAGGCGCAGAGGCTGCAAAGCACAGACGCGCTTCTACAGCTCTGGCAAAACGCGTGAACTGGCCTAAGGTGATGGTGACATACCAAGGTGTGTTCAGACTGAAATCTTATAGGTGCATTGGGATAGATGCTGCTCACTTAAAAGAAGGGGATTGCTTTACCACTGTGTTAAAGCAGTAGCATAAAGCGTATAGCTTTTTTATTTAACCCTGTTGGGTACTGCTGCTTATAACTTTAAACTGGGCAAAGCACCTGAGTGTGGACAGGAAATCGTCCTGTGTCATTTGGGGAAAAAAAAAAAAATGGACAGGAGACTTGATTAGCATTTGTACACTTCTAAAACGTGTCCTTCTGGAAACCCCTAATCAGAAACAGGAGCTTTGAGCTGTACAGGGTCTCAATTCTCGGTCGTTTCCTTGTCCTTCCTCACTCCCTTGCCCAGTCACCGCTGGGCGATGCTGAAGGTTGGTAGCCAGATGACCCGAGAGGGGCTTGTGGCTGTTGGCAAGTTTGCTTTTGACTTCAGGAGTGGCTGCTGTGCTACCTCTATGGAGATTTTTTATTTTTTTTTAGCATCTGTTGTACATTTGTCTATGGCAAGAATTACAATCCCCAAAGGAATTGTTGGCTGATGTATAAGATGAGGCCAGATGAGGAAAAGCACCGTTTGGCACATTCCAAATTAAGCAGCTCTCCGTGTATGACACTGTCATTTGGAGATGATTTACACAGCCACTTCTGCCATCAGGATGTCATCTGCCCTCTCTGCGCTGTTGAGCTTTAAGGCTTGGATGCAGCCTGACTACTTAAACACACTGCCATGATTGGAAACACACCGAGGAAAACAAATGCATGCGCTTGCCTTTTGTTGCAAACTGTTTTATTTCAATGGAAAGCAGAAGTAGTGGAGTCGTTTTTCCCCCCTCTGATGTTCATGTCAGGATTTCAAGCCTGACTGCCTGAATGATGAGAGCCGCGGTATTTCCATAGGACAGAGCCGTTGTCAGGTTTCAATGTGTTCCCATTAATGTGGAGGGAGAAAACTTTAGTCTCCTTCCCATCTTGGCCAGATGTTTCCATGCATTAGCATTGGTATCTTGCATGTTCTTCCAGCTGCATTTTGTCCTTAGGAGATTATTTTGTTTTCCATCCTTTCCTCTCCATTTTGCACAATGTAAAAATAACTGTGGCCAACTTGTGATGATTAGTACTGCTCTCCAGATAAGAGCAATCTTACAAGATCTGAATCCTGTGCTGGTGTAGATCAGCATAGCTTTGTTGACTTTTACAAGATGACGGAGTCCCATCTCCTCGCTGGTTTTTGCCCATGTGCGTTGCAGTAGATGGGGATTGTCTCCATCTCCCATTGTGGGTGTCTGTGGCCACGGTTGAGCCAGCAGCTCCTCTTCCCTCCAGCCCTCAGCTGAGCTGCTCACAAAGCAGTTACCCAGGTTCAGTGAAAATGGGCTTTTTATCTGTTCTAATAGCAGCAGAATCACTAATGTTAATATTGTTGAGACAGCACAAGAAGATCCGGAAGATCTTATCTTCCATCTCCTTCCACCAACTTGAGCCAAAAGAAAGTCTATATATTGATATAACCATCCCAATTGTAGGAGTTGATTTGTACCATTGAAATCTATCTGTGGACAGTTCTTTACTTTTAAGTGTATATTTAGTGTGTTGAAACTTGTACGTGTCTAGAAGACAAACATTTTATTCTGTGCTTAACTCTAATGGTCTTTCTGAGAGCATGAAGTTACTTAATCAGTAATCCTTGACCACAAATGCTGTCATTCCCCACCAAAAGCTTCCCACTTGAGGTGCATCCAGTAAGTATTTGCTGGAGTAAAGCCTGTGGTTCTGAGAGGATGATGGTGGTGACTTCTCCCCTGCATATGACAAGGAATCATAGGAAGGTTTAGGTTGGAAAGGACCTTAAAGATCATCTTGTTCCAACCCCCCTGCCATGGGCAGGGACACCTACCGTTAGACCAGGTTGCTCAACGCAGGCAAATATAAGTCAAGCTTAAAACCAGAATTTTCTTCGTCTCCTGGGTAGCGTACCGATTTTAAGCTGAATTTAGGACAACTTAGACAATTGTTTTACTTCTGGGTTTGGTCTGTGGAAGCTAAGTTTGATATTTTCAAATGAATGAAGCAAAATTGACTTTCCATTGTGCTCTTGGCACTGTATCAACGTTTATGTAGCAATGTGAAAGTTTTAAACTGTGAAAGAAATAATCGCCTGCTCTAATCAACATTTTAGGGGGAAGGCTTATTAAAGCACTGATACATTATCTTAAACTTTTGAGTACTGTTCCTTCCATTTACAAGAACTTGAACTTTCCATAGCTGCTTCGATAAACTTTTCAACAGGGTTCAAAAAACTAACAAACGATCCCATTACGCCATACGTTAAAAATCTATTCATCTTACACTAATGAGTTAGTGGACATGCATAAAATAAAAATATCTGTTCCTTTTACATTGTTTAAATTGCTACTGTCAGGTACTTCAGCTCCAAATGATAACGCGTGTTTAAAAAAACAAATACATTAATGTTTCATGTTATTTTAAAATGTCTGTGACTTTTTTCAAATGATTTATATTGTGTTTGTGATCCAAGCCTGAAAATATGCTAAGAGGCCTGGGGAGAAGAAAACTTGCTTTAAAAGCACAGAATTTCCCATATTGTCACCCCAAACCAGTGGAGTAATGAAATATGATAAAGAAATTGGAACAGATTGCAGTTTTTATCTTTACCAAGTTTATTTAAAATATGATATTTTATAAAATGACAAATCAATTTAGTGATGACACCTAGAATATGGAATGCCTGAGTAATCCTTCTGTATTACACTTCATTTGCTTCCCCTTGTGGTTTGTTTTCGGGACATGCAACTGTAATATCTTGGAAAAATCAGTCATGTATTATTGTAAGCACCTCTTTCAAATGGTGGCTCGTCTTCTGGTTTGATATGCGTCTCTGAAATTAAATTATAATGCAGAAAGACCACTGGCCTTTAAGAAACTCTTCATGGGCACATGCACTAAATAGAAGGGGCTGTAGGTACAAAAAGCCCTGTTTGGCTTAACCTGCTGGAGAGAGAACAAGAAGCTCCTATAGAGATATATCTCTGTAGGGAGAAAATACACATTGGATTGTCTCTCTCCCGTACAGCTTCTGCTTTACCCATCTCGTGGTGTGAAGACATGCCACCAGCATCCTCCTCCCGGTGCAGTAGCTATGTGTTGATGTATTCTGGTTGCCTTCAGCGGTCTGATGCGAGTAGGTTTGGAGACCGCTCGAATAGCTGACGTCGACTAACGTTTAAATAAGATATCCAGCAAAAGCCGTCATTGATCAGACAGCCAGTTCCTGTGCTGAAACAGTAACACATGTGAAGTATAATTACCAAGAGGAGTCGGGGGTTTCATAGCTGCTGATGCAGCTCAGCGCTGGTGACTGTGGACTATCTAGTTTGTTCCAACAGACTCCCTACAGGGAACTTCCTCCATATCATTCAGAGATGCTCCAGGAGGGTGGAAACACCACAGGGATGATCAGGCTCCTGCGAGCACTGCCCAGCAAGTAATCACATTTATTTAATCCAAGTTTTAAATTGGAGAAGGTCTGTTTTAAAACCACTTTTTTGTCTGTAATCATCTGTCCAAAAACTGTTCCAGATCTCCTGTTGCTCGCAAAACTCCTAATTTTTTACATCAGTTTATTCACGGTCAGTTTATTATCCTTATGCCAACACTGTCCTATAGTTTAAACAGCTTTTTGAAAACAAAACTGGGTGTATCTCCCTTCTGTTGTGTTTGTAGATGGCAATCTGTCCCATCTGTCTTCGTATTTCTTAGCTAAGCATGGCATGTTCCTCTGGTCCCTTGGCCAAGGCTGGACCTCTGGTGTCCTCCTCCTCTCTGGCTCCCACTGGTTAAGGAATAAAAGTAGGAATAAATGTTTCAGCTAAAAGCCACCTTCAGAAGGCAACACCGAGCCAGGCTTCTCCCTGGACCTTAACTTAGTTTTATTATATTTCCCGATGGCAACTTAAAAAATGTGCGTGAGAAGGCTGTTGTGGATCCAAAGGGTTCTCCTTTGAAAGGAAGCGGGTGTGCGTTCGGCGTGTCCAGGCACTGGTGAAAACGCCGTAGTGTTGTTGTGTTTCCACATCCCTGAGGCAGCAATTGTGCTGACATTATTTCATGGGGAACAAAACTAAAATCAGATGTGGGTTTATTAGTTTAGCTCTTTGTATTTTTAGTGTTATCTTGTATTTGAATAACTAATTTTGCTTTTTTTTTTTTCACTACATTCATACTTAGCAAATCCTACTGACATTTTTTCAAAGGAATAATTTGTTTTGAAATTCGGTTGGTTTCTTGGGGAGGAAGTGCAAAAATAATTTGAAGCAACCTGTAAACATGTTCTTTCCAGAAAGCATTTACAAACATCAGGTTGACGACAGTGTTGTGTCCTTTTGAAGACGCACCTGGATTTGAAAAAGCAAAGGAAAGTCACGTACAGCCCATGCAGTAGTTTTTACTGAGCTGATTTCTGTCACAGCGATGGAAACGCTGCTTATGGATTAAGACTATTTTTTGAACTGTGTGGTTGAAAAACAGCCGATCTCAAAAGCAGTGTCCTGAAAAACCAGCTGTGTAAATATTTCGGTACATTTTTCCCTCCTGATTTGTTATTCTTCCCCCACCCCCAGCCCCCTTTGCGATAGCAGATTATTCACTTTTCCTTCGGAAAAAGATCTTTGGAGTTTGAAGTTTCCCGGCATTAAGCTCCGGGGGAGACCTTCGCTCTCCTTTGCAGCCGCGTGTCGAGCCCTCGCCGTCCCATCGGTCAGAATTAAAACTAAATGATCCCTGGTATTTCCTTGCCGGATGACCAGATGTCACACACAGGGACAAGGACATTGCAGGAGAGTTATCACCTGACTGCCCAAATCTCTGGCTGTATCATTCCTACTTTTGGAAATGACCATGGGAATTTTACTGCAGATCTTGCAGATGGAGTCGTCTGGACCCGGGGTTTTGTTTTAGTGTCTAATCTATTTTGTTATTAGCTGTATTATCTATTTTTCAATCTGCTGGAATAATTTGCAGGAAATCAGCGTGACTTTCTCTAAAGCAAGATAAGCAGAAAGACTTTGCTTTCCTGTTTTCACAAGGGCTTTAGTTCTTCAGGTTGAAAAATCCAGTGGGTTTTTTTTCTTTTTAAGCTCATAATAAACTCTAGTCAGTAAATATTTATTCCACTTGAGTTACCATCTTAATGGGCACAGAGGTGTCCATCTAAAAAGTATGCTCCAGAAATGGAGCTCCTCTTACAGAACAGACCAAATTATCTGGGCAGATGTGGTTTACTGCTGCAGCCGTAGCCTGTGACTGATGCTCCTGAGGATTTGCTCTCGGGAAGAAGTCTGGTCCCCAGCAGGTGATTAAAGTATGTCCTTCAGAAAGATGAAGATCTTTTAGGAAGCATTTCTTTACCGAGAGGGTGGTAAAACACTGGAACAGGCTTCCTAGAGAGGTGGTCTATGCCCCAAATCTCTCAGTGTTTGAGGCATTTGGACAATGCTCTTAACATGCTTTAACGTGGTCAGGCAGCTGGACTAATGGTCACTGGAGGTCCCTTCCAAATGAAATAGTCTGTTCTGTTCTGTTGGGTGTTTTATATGGACCAGAGAGTCTGGACTGGGTAATCTTCTTCTATTCACGTTCACTCTTCAGAGCAGAAGTGCTGCCCAGCAGGGCGCCGAGCATTTCATTCCCACTTCGCTGTAGGACTTTTGCAGACCAATGCAGGACCTGTCAATGCACTGAAGGAGGTTTCACGCACTCGGTGAGACTCAGCAGGACGTAGCGCCTGTGGTTTCTGCCACCCTGTGCCTCCACCCCGCTCACGGCCAGAGCAGCGCTTGCTCACATCTGCTTGCGGAATACTGGGAGAGCCGGGAGAGGTGACAGGACTGCAACTGGTGGGGCTCTTTGGGTACGAATTGGCAATTGATCATCAGCTGGCGAGCAGCCCTCCTCCTGTGCTAGCGCTGGGACCTCCATTCTCATTGTTGTTATGAACTGCAGCTCGGGTTTTTCCTTAATTGACACCTGATACGTGCAAATGAGCTTTTTTTTTTTTATTTGTGGCTTGTAGTTCTCTTGCAATATGGCATTCCAGTTTCTGTCCAGGGATGCCATCATAGGTGTGTCACTGATGAACCCTGCGGTATCTTGTGTTGAACCGGGAACTGCAAAGCCTGCAAGAGCTGGACACTGATAGCCTTATAATAGAGTGGTTTCATATAACTATGTCTTAAACGGATAAATCCACACCCCAACAGCCTCTTCATAAGCAGTACCCTAAAGAATGTATAATCTTTCTGAAATTAAACACAGTCATTTTTGTAGGACATGGACAAAAGCATTTTATTCAGATCTCCCTCCAAGCACTATCTACTCATTTCGATGTCAGATCTTAAAAGCAGAATCTTCGGTGGGAAACACCGATGCCAGACTGGGTAATTGCCGGCTGTGTGTGTCCAGCTCAGGGTATTTTGAGCAAACTTGGTGTCTACTGCTCAGAAACTACCCGGGCGTGAGGGGAAAGTGTGAGTCGTAGATGTTCTTGTTCAACGTGTGTATTTTTATTTTAAACCTTGATCCGCGTATCAACTTGAGAAAAGGGGATCTGTGGAGTCAGGAAAGCCTGGAAACGTTATAGCTGATAATGCGCTTCTTGTAGGACTGCTCTCCATCCTCAAGCACTTTGCAGGCTGCACACGACCAGTATGAAAGTCATTGGTTTGCTACTGTAATGCAACTTGGGACTTTTTACGTCTGTGTTGACTTAAAATAGAAAAATAAATGCATAAAGGGTGTCCAGCCGAGGTTGCAGGGGACTCTTTAAGTGGGCTGAAGGAAATTCCTCTGGACAGAATTTAGGGCAGCTATTCCCAGTAGCACCTGCGAGTTTTTCCATCTGCTACTCGCAGCAGACACGTATTGCTTACAAATTTGTTATTGTGCTCAAGATAGCCACTAAAAAAAAGTTTTAAAAAGAAAGAAATAATCAAGTTACCATGGGGGGAATATGGGACTGAGCCCCATGGCATGGTGTTGGCATGCTGAAGGCTGGAGATGAGCGGAGCTGCGTTGTGGCAAATTGTACCCAGCGGGATCCCGGGGAGGTGTGCTAGTGAAGGGTTTGGGCTCCCCATGTTATAAATTCCGTATTTTCCTTCTCCTCCACTGGCTTTTCATACCCGTCATGAAGGCTGGAGGGAAATGAACCTCCAGACTCGTGTCCAAAGGCAGGATTTGTGCCGTATGTGCTGCTCCGGAGGAGGCTCGGGATGTGTTTATGCTTCTTTATTGCAAAGGAGCCGGGTAACCCGGCCCCTGCCGAGCTCCTTGCAGCACCCAAGTCACCATGCGAATGTCTACCTGCATGACAGAAATTGCTGGCGGTGGTACATCTGCCCGCCAAACAAAAAGGTATTATTTGGGATGAGGCTGATATTCTTCCATCAAAAGTGGTTTTGGGCACTATTTTTGCATCACTACTCTTGCACCTGGTTTGTGGATTTTTGTTGGGTGTTTTTTTAGTGATTGTTTGGTGTCTTAGGAGGAAGAAGATTTTCCTCAATAGGTGGAGCCTAAGGAGATGGTAGCCAAAAATATTCACATATTGTTCAGGTTCTGCCTACAAGTAAGGACTGGACATACGAACACTTGACAAAAACCAAAACCCCCTCTGGTTTAGAGAGAGATGTCACGCTTCTACTTAAATTGGCACTCTGTGCTGCGTCCCTCAGCGAGGGACAGTATTCCTTCTGATTTTTTTTTTAGTAGTAATTTAATAGAGTAGAATTTAATTAAGTGGAAACTTTTTCAGCAAGGCACCGATTTGTATTATCGCAAATGAAAAATAGGCTGTAACCACCGTCATTCCCTAAGCATAATTTGCAAAAAATACTTACATGGACTAAGTAAATGTGATCTGAATCAGAAAATGATTCTGAAAGACTGTTTTAGCTTAGCTTCGACCAAATTAATGTCAGTCTGGTTAGTGGCTTGATAATAAACATGCTTCTGCTTTCTGAAGCCACTACTGTATAATCTGATTACAGCTGATGTGGCTGGCGGCGAGCCAGCCCCCGCTCTCGCAGCAGCCTCCTTCCCCGCTGGAATGTTCCAATAAAAAAACCCCACCAAATTTGCGTTGAAAGCGATGGGCCGAGGCTGGCACGTTAGCCACACGGCATGGTGGCAGCGCGGGATCCCAGCCTGACCGGGGGCTCCTTGCCTTCGTGCCCTCAAGGTGGCTTCTGGGCTTTAATGTCTTGTTCTGGCTGGAAAAGGAGAAGCAGCTGCGGCGGCAGTGACATGGGGCACCTTTCTGGATGGACGTCACTGAAGGCCAGCTCATGCCAAGCGTGCTGGAGCTGGCGGGTGGGCTTTCAGAGGTCGTGTCTCCCTCGGGGCTGGCGTTAGCTAAAAACAGTGAACGCAGGGGTTCCTTGCATGGTTTTGTCAGATATCAATTAGTGCTGCTACTGTTCAGCCTGGAGAAGAGAAGGCTCTGGGGAGACCTTATTGCGGCCTTCCGGTCCCTAAAGGGCCTACAGGAGAGCTGGGGAAGGACTTTTTACGAGGGCATGTAGTGATAGGACGAGGGGGAATGGCTTCAAACTGGAAGAAGGGAGATTTAGATTAGATACTAGGAAGAAATTCTTTCCTGTGAGGGTGGTGCGGCACTGGCCCAGGTTGCCCAGAGCAGCTGTGGCTGCCCCATCCCTGGAGGTGTTCAAGGCCAGGCTGGATGGGGCTTGGAACAACCTGGGCTGGTGGGAGGTGTCCCTGCCCAGGGCAGGGGGGTTGGAAGGAGATGATCTTCAAGGTCCCTTCCAACCTAAACCATTCTATGATTCTATTGCTTACATTTGCTTCCCAATCAGCCACCCTGGTGTGAACGTCCAACACTTCTCAGTCAGGAACCTTGCCCCCAAACCCAGCTCTTAATGGAACACTTTTTCCAATATCAAGTTGTATTGCTTGATACAACTTATTTGCGGTTTTGCTGATGGCCTCGTCAACACACTGTTCTACACGCACGGTAAGGGCTGTTGTGTTGCTGTCTGCAGCTGAGGGTGGAATTAACGTGGTGGAGAAAGCTGCGGTGATGAAGAGCTGCAACTTTGTGCAGTGTTACTGGAATGGGAATTTTTCTTGTGATAAGTGCTCATTGGAGGTTTTTTTTCTATTCTTTTAAAAATAAAAAAAAAAACTTGGAAAACTTTGGATTTTACTCTTTTTCTCTGCTTTTATGGGGGAGGTTCTGCAAAGTGGGTTGGATACCACTAGAGTGGTTTCCTGGGCAAGTGAAATGCAAAGGATCACTTCTTCCAGATAAGAATTATTTTATTTCTTGGCAGCTGGATTGCTGTTAGTGCCTAAACATCTTCAAAGACTATAAAAAGGGAGACTTGTTACTGTTATTTCAATGACTTTGTCCAAGATGTTGCTCCCCGGATGCTATATATACACACAGGGTCTGTTTCTTATATTTTCAAAGCCGCTGGCATGAAGGCTAACGTAGGAAATCAGAAACAACATCTTCTGAAGTGGGAAAAAAAAATAGAAATACCTTCACCTGAAGGTAGCCAGTGGTGAGTAAAGGAGCTTAAAATAAAAGAATAATAGTGAAATCTTTCCATATTGCTAGTAAAACCAGCAAGCTATTTTCGTGCTTTTGTGACCGTGAGCTTTTCTTCCACTGACGACTTCTCCGACCCTCTCGGAAAAGCTCGTGAGGTGCAGGATCAGCCAAGCTCAAGGGCAGTGAAATACTCCTGGGATGTGTCCCGAGAGCCAGATCGAGACTTCAGAAACGGCAGCTTGTGTGTTTTGGTGGGTTTTTAAGTAGGGTTTTGGATAATATGGCCACAGATGCTTGTTCAGGCTCTGAAGTCTTTGAAGCTGGTTATCAGTCTTAACCGCAGAGCAAGCAGGCCTTTGAGAGATAGCGGTGGTGGTCAAGGCTGGCTCTGCAGAATTGCTGTCGGATTAGAGTTGGGATGTATTTGGCCATTTACCTTGACATCTGCTTAGATACCGGTGATGAATAAGTGCTTGTTCCCACTACGAGGAGGCGACGCCTGTGGTGGGCATTGCAGCGGGACACGTACGCTGGGGGTGAGCAGCACTGGGTGGTTTCGTGCTGGGTGAGTTGGTGGCATAGGGGAAGGCACATGGGGGAACAACGTGGCCATCAAAATGTGGTGCAACGCTGGGGGACTGTGTCTGTCTGTACCCACCACCTCTGCCCCAAGTGCTGGGAGGCAGTGAACAGTTTGGGGTGGAAATGGGTGTCCCTCAGGTCCTAAAGGTTTTGGATCAAGGCAGAGGCACCTTTGGGTGCCAAAAGAGGCTGTCGCTCTGTATCATTCATTTGTCCTTCACGTTGTAAAAGTGGCACCTCCTCCAACCCATACAGTCGTTCGTGTGTGTGTGTAGGGGGGTGAACTCTCTCTATTATAAACTATAATGTCAGCTAATAGAAAACAGAACAGCGCTCAGTTTGCTTACAGTCATTACACTAAAATAGATTAAATTTTTATATTCCAGCTGAAAGGAATTAGACATAAATGATTGACATGCAAAATAGGAGAAGATTAGGATGAAAAAGAAAATTATGTTGACTTTTTAAAGAACTAGCTCTAAAATTGCATTTAATGGATTGCTAAGAAAAGCACCTGGAACAATAATTTCACATAAACTGTGGATCATTAGTGGGTTTTTAATAATGGAGACAGAACAGGAACCTGAAAGAATTTCAGGAAAGAGAAATCAACTTGTAAATGGGATATAAAATACGGTACCTCATTTCCTAGCAAGATTAATCTCTAAATTTTCCAAACATTTTAAGCATTCTCTAAAGTGCTGCAGATACTGAAATCTCTGGGGAGTGTGCTGGTATTCTGATAAGTCAAAACAAAATAAGGAGTCTTTCTGCAGCTTCAGAGAGGCATTTTAAGTTTATATTTGTATAATATAGAATGCAATCTGTACCAAAGAGGTTTGGATTGTGGAGATATTAACTATTTCTTTGCCAAGATGAGGAAATCTGCCACAAAATCAGTGGAAAGTGTCTGTTTTGCCGTTCTCTTCTCTGCTTCCCATGAAACATGAGCGGTAGAAACTTATGTCTCAGTCTTTGCAGTTTGCGAAGCAGTTTGTTCAGGTTTCCAGTACCCGATTGCTGAATGGAGGAGACACACAGACCCTTGAAAAATATAGACTTTTGAGTAGTTTGCTTTTATTTTGCAAGAGGACATCTAATGTTTCAGTAAATTCTTTCAGTAGAAATGTTTGCTTAGCGAAGAGTAAAATGGGACATTAGAAAGGTTTTCCCACTTCATCGTCTTGCCTTTTTTTTTTTTAACATGTTTCTGCAAAGGTTTTACAGATTTTAACTGGAACCTTTACCAGGACCATAAATCACTGAGTTTCACTGGGTTTCTTTTTTTTTGTTTTTGTTTTTATAAATACATATTACTGCCAAAGCAGACAAACAGCTTCAAGGTTAATAAAGGCAGAGGAGATGCAGGTTCTTCCAGAGCCATGAATGTTTTTACTTTATTTGTTGCTATTGAATTTGAACTTACTTTTCAATAAAACTGGAAAGAAAACGCTATTATTTTCCCACAAAATTGTGCCAGGAAATGAATTTTCTGTGATTCGGTTTCATCTTGGAAGTGGTGGCTGGAGATCTCATTGAAAGTTCTCAATTATTACAGCCGTGGTCATCCTGCGCGTGGCTCCAAATGGGGGAATCTGAGTTGCTGGGGGTCGCTTGGAGGTAGGACTCCAAGTCCAAAAGTGTGCTGTGATCTCGCTCATCATCTGTGCCTTCGGGTCTCGCATCAGTCCGCGCTTTCCTGCTCTGCCTGAAGGAGATGCTGGAGCTCATCTACTGCTCATGGGGTTTTATGGCATGGATGACTATAGGAAAAGGTGGGAACTGGAATATCTACGTAGGATATAATTATTTTTTTCTAGGTATGATGTTTAAAGCTGTATGTACACAGGTGTGCGGGCACCACTTCTGCGTGTCAAGTGTCTGTGCAACAGGTCTGCACTACCCAAAATCATGAGAATTTTAGTATGCGGTGAGACTCTGCTCATCATCTAGGCAGTGTTGTGTCTCTGTAGTAATTACTGTGTGCCTAATGGGTTGAAAACCCTGTTTAAAACAGTTATATGGAAATCTTAGTCCTGCGGACTAAACTGTTGTAGCTCTCTGGAATCAAGTATATAACTTCTTGCAACAAAATATGCGTGTGTGTGTGGTGTGTTTGTATATGTAACTTCTTTTTTTTTTTTTTAAATAAAAACACAATCTTCTTTTTTCTGGTGTCCTTTCATTTTCTTCCTAGCATGCCAGGTCTCTGCAGTACTCCTGCCTGCACCTCAGCTGTGCTGGATCAATATAAGAGATGGTGGAGGAGGTATCAGACCTTCTTCTATGAAACCAGCACTGAAGGACACACAGGCTCCTGTTGCTTTTCTACAATATGTGTGGCAACTGTAAATCCAGAGGATTTCCAGATCAAAAGTTGGGGGGGTGGGTGTGTGTCCTTGTTCAGGAGGTATCAGCAATTCCCCAGCCTGCTCCCACGCCGCCTCCTCCTCTGTTGGGGCATCTCCATACACTTGCAAAAAGTGGAATTTCTGAATCCAGGCTGGAAGTGACGAAAAGAGTTTCATCAGCTCCTGGTCCTGGCCCGTAGCATCTCTTTTTCTCTGGTCTGCTCGGTTTCTCCTTGCTCCCTAATGTAATGAAGTTGCACGCAGAGTTTCTCTGCTGACTGACCATGTTTAAGGGAAGGCATTTCTCTGTATAGGTACAGTGCAAAAACAAAGTGCTTGGCCCCAGCCATCCTCCTGCTCTACCCCGGGATGATTCAGCTCTTAATTCGCAAATACTTGGCTGTAAGGATTTGAGAAATCACAGCAATTGAGTTAATGCTATCTGCCCCGCTGTAACTCGCCTCTGATGCTGGGGAAGAGGAGACCTCCCTGCTGCAGTTAATCCCTAGGGTGAGACCACCCTTTCTCTTTTGTTTAGAATCTTCGAGTTGGTGGATGAATGCGGTGGCATCTGCAGCTCCTCGCTTCCTGGGCAGGCTCCCCGGGGGAGCCGCAGCAGATGTCGGGACCTGCCGCAGTAACCGCGTCAGAACTCATGGCCAAGCGAGGCTGCTGGCAAAGCTCTTCCCCACAACGGGAGTCCCAGGGCACTGGCAGTTGCATGCATAAATAATCCACTCTCACTTGGTCCTAAGGAGAATTTGGTTTTGCGTGTCTTCAGAATAGAGGAGGAAGGGCTGCCCCCCTCTCTTTGCGTGGGTGGCATGTGAAACAAGGAGTTGTACGGTTTTGGGGGCAAAGAGTGTGTCTTTGTTGTGGGTCCCTACAGCACCCAAGGTGTCCCGGTGCTCAGAGCTGTAGCTGTTGCTCTTAGGAGGCACCTACCAAAACAACAACAACAAAAAAAGCCATCCCTGTGCACCCGGAGCTGAGAGCTTTTGCAATTTTGTGCCTCTTTCTCACATTGAAGGTGGCCATGGACATCCCTGTTTGCTGATGCCTTTTGCCATACGTTGGTTGCACACCAGCGCAAAGGGGGTGTTCCGCTGTGCTGGTGGTATTGACTGGAGGTTTTCCACCAGTATGATTTTTTTTTTTTTTTTCCTTTTATATTAAGCCAGCTGTTGCTGGGGGGGGGCTTTGCGTGCGTGTCTGCATGGTTTGGAATTGCAGAGGATTTGGGGTTCTGTTTTTTAGCAGACTCGTAAAATTCTACCAGGGTCTTTAACGCGGTGTGTACTTCTAGCACTGCTGCTCCGCAGCTGTATGGTTATTGAAATGTTTTATTATTTCAATAACATTTTGAAAGGGATGTTTCCCTCCCAACTTGAGGGAAGAAAATTGAATCTCCTTTCTGTTGTCTTGTGGCCATGGGACTAAAATGGATGTGCTCAGACCTCCTCTTGAAAAGGCTTCATTGCCTATGCCCATGCCTGGTGGTGTAGGAGAGGACAGGACACGACTATCTCAAGGGATATCCTTTGCAAAGAGCAGCTTTATGAGTGTATTTTGCTCAATGTGAAAGGTTACTTGTGAAGCATAAGGGCTTTCTTCCAAGAAATCCAAAGAGATTTCTGCTGCCTGATTCTGTGGTCGTACACGTTCTAGCAAGGAGCAGCAGGTAATGTGTTTATAGTATGAGAAATCTGTTTAAGAATAGTTTTTCCCAGAGATCCCCTAGCTTATGAAATTATAAATTAGAGGTGAATTTATACCAGCTGATGAAAAAAGCACTGAGCTCCTCTGCTCCATATTGATGATGGGGGTATGCAAGAAATCCTCTCTCTTACTTTCGTAGTCAGCCCCTGGTGCTGCCAGCCTCGGTGTGCCTGTCCCGCACGATGCGTGCCTGGCGCCACGTCCAGTCCGGGCAGCCTCGGAGCACTCGGATGGTGTCACTCGGGATTTTCTGAGTCATCACGATGTTGGTTGGGCTCTGCCTGTGTCGTGCAAGGGAGGGTTTTACTTTGAAGTCACTCCTGGCATATGTTCTGTTGAGCAAACGTGTAGCGGGACCTTGTTTTGTTGCTGTCCTTCTGTGTTGGATTAATTCATTCCTGGCTTGGTGTGTCAGAGAGCGGTGGTTGACAGCTGACATTAAGACCAGGTTTTCCTGTGTGCAGCATTCCCTGTTCAGATGGGAACGGGCACTGATGTGAAAGCAAGAATCAGTTTTCAGGGTTTTATCCATTATTTTTGTCCTTTCTTCTGAAAGGAGGGATTCCCACCTATATAAGAAGAGTTTGCACTCTGGACGTTAGGTTGAGAAGTTGTTTAGATCCCAAGCTGAAGTTGGATGTTCTGCTTAAATGTGTTTCCAAAGGCAACATATCCTACTGGTTTCGTTCTTGCTTAGCGGTATGGAGTAAAGTAATGAGGCTGAGCCAACGGCTGGAGCAAACCAGCTTCAGAGGGTGACAGAGCCTGGACCTGCACTCCTCAGGGCTGTCCTCGGGGCTGGCAGTACCGCCTCGGTGGTTCTTGAAGGGTGCTGAAGGAAACCAGAAGTTAAATGCATTTATTGAATTTTGGACTCTTTGTGGCTGGAAATGAATTAATTAGCTCAAAACAATAATAAAGAGGTGACTCCACCACACTGGTCTCCAGCGAGGCGAGCAGGGTGGGCTGGGCTGGTGAGTTTTGCTGGGGGGGATGGCTGTGCTGCTGGCCGGGACGGGGAGGCAAGGACGGGCTCTGCTTCAGAAGGACGAAGGGATCGAGAGTATTTGATTTCTTTTAGTTGAAGTGTAAGCTAATTTAAGTATAAAACCTCAGGAACAACAGAGGGGCACTATTTACAGAATCCTGCTGAGTGGAAAATCTTGGAATGAGGATGCTGGAGGTGGTGTGAGCCTCTGAGCCGCCTCGGTGCCCAGCCGGGAACCAGTCGGTGCTCGGATGCTGGGAGGGGAGCACTCCCTCTTGCAGGGCTTGGTTGTATGGTGAGCACATGTACGCATTAATATATCTTACTATTGTTAATATTAGCATTTTTATTAGTATGTAATATTAAGCAGCTGTCATTTGCGCTACTTTTGTGCCCCCCAGCTTCAGCCAAGAGCTGGACCCTGTTTTGTACTCAGCTCGACAGAAGCTCGTGCAGCCGAGGAGACCCCAAGCCACGCTGCGAGTCGCGGCTGCCCTCTGCTCGGCATCGCCCGTGGCTGGCTTTGCGCTGCGCCTTGCCCAAACTACACCAAGATAATCCTACAGCACAGGCAGAGCTGCACAACGGCGTCAAAACGTGCAGTTGTATGATTATGGAGAGCGGCTCACGGGCTAAATTGTCCGAGATGGGCAGCAGGAAATTTTCCTTGTTGTTTAGGAGCAGATTACGGCTTTATTATCTGAAATAGATTCCGAAATCAATGATTAAAGAAAAGGGTGAATTTAGAAAAGGGGAGGAGGGAACCAACCTTCATCAGGTCAATAGGTGGGAAAGCACAGAGGGAAGGTGAGGCTGAAGATCTGCTTAGACTCACTTTTACATCTTAATTTGCTTGATTTCTTCCCTCAACCCACCATTCCCAGGAACCACATGCAAAAATAAGATGCCCAAGGTGTGGACCTGATGACAGAATGTGGGGCCTTTTGTTTGGTGCTAAGCATGGGGTTCTGTAAGCGAGCCAAAGGATTAATGAGATAAGTTCCTATAGACACAATGAAAAATGACTTGATTGCCAAGAAACTGTCGTCCTAATGAACTCGGGATAGTCTGTTTGTTGGAGACACCAGAAAATGGAAATGGGCTTGCATAGCTTTATTATATTCAAAAATAGACTTTAACTAGAACATTCTGTATTCTTTCCTGTTTGAGTAAAAACAGGGGCTGATAGAAGTTGAAAGCAGCAGATAAGCTGATGTGGAGACACATATGGCTTGAAACTAGTGCTTATAAAGCAAAGAAACCATAATCAGTTGAAGGTAAAAAGAAAAATGTTCATAGTAAAGAGTCCTGTTCTCAAAGCATCGCTTCATGTTGGTATGAAGACAAGTTTCGATTAACTCCAGATAAATTCTTTTTTTTTTTTTTTTTAATGTGCACCTTATGCAGAATGGCTGTTTGTCACCGTCCATCTTCGTTACTAGGGAGGAAAAAATGTGGAAGCATGTTGCTGCTCAAGAGTTTGGGGCCTTAACGTTAGAAATCAATTCAATGTGGTCATCTTATGAAAATGCTCTAAACAGCCCATGTGCTGTTCTGATTTTTAGTTGAAAATGATAAATTTCCTTCATAATCAGCACTGTAAGATGGGATACAGAAAGTTCAGTCTTCTCTCTGAACACTGCTTTTTCTAGGGGTGTTCAGTGGACCTGGGAAATGTTTCGGTAAAGTAACTTAGATTTGCTGGAGGAGGGAAGACCCGTGGTGCTGGGAGAAGGGACCTGTCCCATCTGATGTGACACGTGGCCAAGCGTGAGGACCTGGCTGGGTCTTTGCTGGTAGGATGTTGAACCGTGGTCACTCGTGCCTCCTATCTCCAGGACAGCTGGAATACTGCTGATATTCACTGGGATCTCTCACATCCACATAGTGAAGTCACTAGAGCAGGACATCTGTAGAAAAATGTTCCCTGCCTTGGACACTTTCTATTTTGAAAGAAAAGAGGGAAATCGATTTTTACAAAATTCAGTGCGCTTTCAACTTTAATACCGTTTTCGACTGGAAAATGTAAATGGTGTGTTGAATTTTTGGCTATTTACTTTTTAACTCAAAATTTTCACTGGAAAACGCTCCCACTTTCTGTCCGGTCTCTGGGCCTTGATACTTTGGACAAGGTGATGGTTGTCTGGTCTCAGTTTTCCATGGCAGAAGTGCAACCTAAAGCAAAGGCCTTTTATAGATGCTCTGGATTTCAGAAGCAGCATTGTGACACTGGGAAATCAGCAGAATGATATGGAGATATTTTACAAAGACAGGAATGAAATATAAAAAGACTAAGTGTTTTTTTTTTCATAAACTATTGCCCTTAGTTTTCAGTAATGACATTAGAGTATAAACAGCAAAGGTAGCTGCAGATATTTGAACCCAAAGGAGTAATTTGCTTGCTTTCAAGTTTTTTTTGTATCTAGATTTTAATTGGCTGAAAAATTAGCCAGCAATAGAGCATGTACATAGGTGAACACCGCAGTACAAGCGCTCCAGCTGGTACTTGGGATGAGTGTTGCCTTTTGAGCTGAAAACCAGAAAACTTGACGTTATCCTTGGCCATAACTGCTATTACTGGGTAAACATCTTAAATATTGAGGGGTTGTGTTCCTTGTCTGTAAAAGATGAATAACAATATTGTATAAATGTTCTTTGATCTCTTCCCATGAAGAACTCTATGGAAATTTCAAGAATTCAATATTAGATGCTGTATTTACCCTTTGTTGAAAATTGAGACGGTTATTTATAAATATTTCTTTAACTAAAAAATATTCATTTGGCACAGTTCGTGCTTTTTACTGTAGTCAAATACAAGTGACTAACAATAAAATCAGTTCTATAGTAGCAGTGATTGAACAACAATTTAACGTCTGCATCTACAGTATGTTCAGAGGCGGATTGAAACCACCACAATGCAATGAGTAATGCAGCAATATGGGCTTCGTGAATTATCTGAGGTAGCTCCGAGGCAAGAATCGTGGCTGTATGGCACTGGAAGAGATAGCTGTCACAACATGTGAAAAGAGTTGAAATGGTACTTCTCTTCCAGTCAAATGGGGAATTGACTGGTTATTACTGGTTTAACAGGCATAAAATATAAGTCAAGAAGGATACCGTAGTTCAGGCTTTGACACCTAATCTCCTCGCATTTGAACTGATGTGCCATGGCTTCTTGATTCCCTGCCATCAGTCTTCTCCTGAGGAGCTGCGAGCTGAAGTTAATGGCTTTCATCATAACGGCAATGAAAATACCATTTACCTATTTAAAATGCTCAGCAGGGAAATGCTCAAGAATGATGCCTTGTGCTCCAGGCTATTCATCCAGTTTGATGAAATCTCGATTTTTCCTTACGGCTGCGTGTACGCAGACGTGCCACGAAGCTTTGAGCTCTCTATCTGGTTTTGAGCATGATTAATTTGTGTCCGCACCAGACAGCTTGTTGTGCATTAAGCCCTGCCAGCCAACAGATAATTTTTCTAACATTTAAACCAATTTACGATCTAGCTGACGTGCTCATTGTTTCACGAAACCTGGCCAGTCAGCGCCGTCTCTGCCGCAGAGCAGGAAATTAATCTTTGCAGATATCTGACTCCATCAGCTTTCCTACCTGCTGCATGCAATTGTGGAAGAATTTGGCAAACTTTCCGTAAGAGCTAAATCCTCTAATTGTGTTCACGATAGCTCCCAGTAATCCTCCCCTCCGTTTCCTGGCCCACGTCTCCCAGGGCATCGTCTCTTCTCCCACCCACTGAGTGGAACCAGAACACCCAAAGCGCAGGGGACAGCGTTTGGCTGTGTCATTTGTACAACCCAGGAGCGAGTCTCTGAGGTTGCTGAGACTCATCTCATGAGTAGACAGTAAATACACGACTGGGGTGATACAAAGACTCATCTTAAATCTTGTACCGTTGGTTTTAATAGCTTGGAGCTATTAAAGACGTGAAAGACTTGGAGCCTACCAGCTTAGCTCCTCGGTTATGCCCCTGGTTTAAGATATGGGCATGGATGCAGTTAGGTTGAAACTTCAGCAGGGTCAAGAGAGAAATCGCAAAGGAGAGGCGTTAGCCAAAGTGTGTACTTTTACCTGCCTGTTCATACAGATGCTTTAGAAAAAGATGAAACCAAAGCATGAGCATTGATTGTGCTGTGCTGTTCAATTGTGGCTTTTAAGGTATGAAAAAGCAAATAGGAACTGGAAAGGAAATTCAGTCCAAATTTCCCTTAACAAAGAGCGCAGTGAGACAGGCACGACACCAGGTCTGTTTCTGGACGAAACCCCCGTTTGCACAATGAAGGGGAACTGAGCATCGCCTGCAGCCCAGCGGCACTGGGGCAGGATGAGGGCACGGCAGCCACGGTCCCGGGCTCGGGAGGTGCTGCTCTGCCAAAGCCTCACTGGGACACTCTTATTTCGATGTTCCCAATATCGACCTGTGTCCCTGCACTAGAAGGGGTTCGCCTTGAATCTCTGCCACACAATTAGAGCTAATGTTAGTTTTATGCCCACTCTTTGCTCAAGATGAAAGCTTGTAAATTCCGGTTATTTAGCTTATAATTTGCGTGACTAGGAAAAGGCAGTTTGATTTGGGGTTTTTTGAATTTTCAAGGATTGTGGAGACAGAACTGTCATGTGGAGAGATTCACAGCAGATAATGGGATGCATCAAAAAGATGCAAGGAGATAAATTTCAAGTCATCTAAAATTAATTCAGAGATCCCGCTAAGTGACCAGTGTTTTGCTGAAATGCCAGCATCTTTTTTTCTTTCCAGTTTTGTTTTCTCTCTGAGCTGTATCTGTTGCCTTTGAAGTAGCTACAGCTGAGGCCAAAATTTGTGAATGCTGGGAAACCAGCAGTTCTGAGCAAGGAAAAACCTTTGTAGTCTGTTCACAGACAGAGAAACAGAGTAGGGAGGCTTTATTTTTTTTTTTTAAATTAATTTTTTACTTCCAAGCCTCCGGCATTTGGCCCTCAGCTTCAGCCTGGTTGCATTAAAATGCGTGGTGCAATCTTAAAGGTCAGTCCGCCGCCGAGCAAAGAGCTTCCTGGTCAAGGAGATCTGATGGGGAGAGCGTATTTCCCTCCATACTCCTCTATTGCCACATGGTTTAGGTCAAGGCACAGGCTGAAACTTGACTGGCTTCAAGATGCAACGTATTGCCTCTTCTGGGGAGCTGAATCGGTTAACTAGGACTGTGGTTGACATAAGGAAATCTAGCATTTGTTAAAACGTATGCAGCGCTTCCATTGGCTGACTTGGAGTTCAAAAATTAGGAATCATGAGCATTAAGGCTAAGCAATAAAACGTGCAGTCTTTGTGATTGCCATTTACGGGTTGTAGCTTGCTCATGTTTGAGTTCTCAACTTCATGTCCACAACTGCTAAACTGGAAATACCTTTGGATATGACAGATACAATTCCTGTTACCATCTGATTTCCAGTCTGTGGCATTGTAAGAATCGGCGGCTATTATTAGGTATGTTGAAAAATAAAGATAAAAACAACATTAAATCTCATACTTAAATGCTCACTCAGCTGAGCAACAGAAGTTGGTATCTTGTAGCATGGATCCTGTCAGGACAGTGCTGCTGTTGCAAGTGGAAGCTGAAACTAAATCCTTCAAGGAAGTGGCATTAAAGATCTTTACGTTTTCCCGTGATACTGTGTTCCTTTCAATTAATTTCAAAAGAAAAAGACTACAAAAATTCAAATACGAAACAGTCTGGATGTCATCTGGAATTTATTTGACCTCTTACATTGGCTCTAAAAGAAATCATAAACAAATAAACAAATAAAACTTCTTTTCTAAGATAAAAAAGGAGACACTTCATTTAATAACTAGATTAAAAAACAATTTGAAACTTAGTGGGGGAGGTTGCGTGTGGCACAAGAAAGGAAGGAGCACATTTCATTTTAATGGCGAGTGGAGATGCTGCCAGTTCATTTGGTAGGAGCCCCTTCTTGGGGGCCAGCGGAAAGTCCTGTTGTGCTGAGCGCCCCATGGCTGCAGCGACCTGGGCTTCCTCAAGTTAGTGCAGTTGGTATCTTTGTTTGGAGGGTTTGGATGTTTGAGATAAAACTAGTTATTTTCTTTTGGAGGGAGTGAAATTTTAAGGCCAGTATTTGGCAAGGGAGTCTTTCTTCACTAGGCAGCCCCAGTAGTCACCGATTCCTTTAAGTCTACGTGATGATCATCAGTCTTTTCTTGGAAAATTAATAGACCAGCTTTCTCCACCTTTAAAAAGTTAACTTGTATTTGGGCCCGAATGCACAATTAGGGTCCCTGCTTTTTTTAGTAGGACGTGGTCCCAGCTCTCTCCCCATCTACCCCAAAACCGCTCCTCCCTCCCATGAGGCGCCGCTGTAGATCTCTTGGATAAAATGTGTTGCTAGACATAAAACAAGAAAAATATTTGTTTATTCTGCTGCAGACAGCTGTTTAGGATGCTGTGGAAGTCTAAATCTTATAGTAGTTTTGCAGATGTTGTTTGTACGTGACTTTTTCTTGGAAACCATCCTTTTTAGGAGGCACGGAGGGTTTCTGTGCATCCCTCAGTGAAGACAGTCAGACTCTTTCCCTCAGCATCTTTATCCAAGGAGTTTGAAGGAGGAGGGACAGAGGAGTGTTGCCAATGTTTGGTCAAAATGAGGACCCATTCAGCCTTGAGCTACCAAAGAGTTTTTTCCAGGCATGAACTGGGATGGATGCTCAGTGTGTCCAAAGACCAATTGGGCTGAAAAATAAAATCTTCCTTCCCTTCTTAGACCAACGCAGAGCAAACTTGGAGTGACCTGTCTGGAAGCGGTGGACCAGTCCTAGAAAGAGATCTTTGGTTTTGTGTAGGAAAACTGCTTTGGATGGTCTGCGCTGCCAGCCCACTTTAGTGGGGTTAATCTGCAAACCTCCAAGGCAGGGTGAGAACTGGGGCTCCCCGGGGTGACGGCTGTAGGGCAAAGCAGGTTTTCTCTGGCGGTGGGGATACGCGTGCACTCGCGTTCGAATACTTACGTATTTCTATTAAGATAATTCAGCCAACAAAACATATAGCCAAGGGTGATAGAAATTGAGGAATGTGGACTCTTTCTTGGCAGCTCAAATCTAGCTTGGAAATGTTTCAGGGGAGGATTAAATCTCGCTGCTCGGCGGGTCAGGGTTGGGGTAACCGGCAGAGGTTGGGGCTGGCTGAACCTGGGGATTAGTGCGGCACGGCGGAGAGTCTGGGGCTGCTGTAAATGAGGATGCAAATGAAAACGTGTCAAGCATCTCTCATCCTAAGCATTTCCAAACGGGCTGGGGTATTTTCAGGAGCTTTGAGCCTGTGGAGCGGGGAGAGATGGAGAGCGGCAAAGCTGCTTTCTGTGCTCAGCACGGGTTTCTGCCCGGGGTTAGGTGGGAAGGCGAGAGCGCTCCGGGCTTGTTTGATCCTGTTTTGTTTGCTTTGGGAGGGGGGGACTCAAATACCTGAAGTCCCACAATGAAAAACTGACTTTTGTGCCCCGATGTTGTTTGCTTTGTGAAATTATCCACTTTGTCATTAGTTCGCCTGGTTTTGTGCAATGTGTGCATTGTATGCAAATTAATATGGTTAAAACAATGTCAAGCAGGCTTACATTTGAGAAAAGTTAATATTTCTCTTGGCAGTTCCGATATCCTTTGTTCCTTATGTGCTGAATTAATTTCTTCTGCCGGCTCTCGCTCCGTGCACATGGCGATAGCGTCCGAGAGACTCGCGGAAAGGGCTCTGCTTTTTCACGGAACAAGGTGGAAATTCCTCTGTTTTACAAAGTGTGTATCTAAGATGTAACCACTTCTGCAAAGCTTCCAGATCAAGACAGCAGACCAAAAAAAAAAAAAAGTAAAATTAAACAGTTTGTGGTATGAAGCTACCACAAGCAAAACAAAGCTGGCCTTGGCCTCGTGTTTGGGTTTCTGCGCTTTGCTGGATGGACTGTGCCAGGAGGCTCGGCGCTGAGATATGGGATGGATCCAGAGTGGTGGCCTGGTGCTCATGTCCTTCTTGCCCTGCTGCCGTGTGTGCCAATAACAGGGTTTAAACCTAAACGCAGGGTGCAATCACCCAGGCTACAAACATAAACTGCAATCCAAATTTTTGGATGCATAGCTACAAATTTTTATTTTCTCCATTGTCAAAAAGAGCTAAAACCAGTGATGGTGCTGGTCTGTGCTATGCTCAGCGCTGGTGTTAATTGCTGTCTTTAACCTCTGGGCAGGAGCCACTGCTGACGGTGCAGCAGCACTTCAAGAATAAAACGTCTCTCAGCCACTTCTCAGGTTGTCACAGTGGTTCTGCTTAGACATCCATTAAAACGGATTCAGGTTGGTTTGTCGGGTGTGAACAAAAATACATGGACCTGTTGGAGCAGGTCCAGAGGAGGCCACGAAGATGATCAGAGGGCTGGAGCACCTCTGCTATGAGGACAGGATGAGAGAGTTGAGGTTGTTCAACCTGGAGAAGAGAAGGCTCCAGGGAGACCTTATAGAAGCCTTCTAGTATCTGAAGGTGGTCTACAAGAAAGCTGCAGAGGGACTTTTTGCAAAGGCATGTAGTGATAGAATGAGGGGGAATAGCTTCAAACTAGAAGAGGGGAGATTTAGAATAGATATTAGGAAGAAATTTTTCACTGTGAGGGTGGTGAGCCCCTGGAACAAGTTGCCCAGAGAAGCTGTGGCTGCCCCATCCCTGGAGGTGTTTAAGGCCAGGCTGGACGGGGCTTGGAGCAACCTGGGCTGGTTGGGAGGGTGTCCCTGTCCAGGACAGGGGGTTTGGAACGAGATGATCTTCAAGGTCCCTTCCAACCTAAACCATTCTATGATTCATGCAGGTTGGTTCAGTGGTGGTATATACTGCAGGTCAGTGGGATCGTGGCCCTACAAGAGGTAGGCCCTACAAGCGCCATTGGTGCAGCTGCGTGGAAATAGTAAATTGGTGCTGGTTTTGTAGTTGCTCAAAATTGAGAATTTTGTGGAGTTAGAAATGCTTATAATGTCCATAGTGTTGTCCAGGGGAGCAAATCTCCTACGGTGTCCCCATGAGCTGCTTCTCCCTCCTGGGCTCCACCACTGCTCTAACCAGTGGAAGAATGAGCAAATGCTTTAGACTTTGAGGCTTTCAGTGGTTTAAATGAAGGCACTGACACATGGCCCGGGCCACCTCTGCGGCAGAGCCTGTCGGGCCGGACCAGGGAGGCGGCGATGCAGGAGCGGTGCTGGAGGAGGAGGGATTGCTCGACATACGTGCCCAAAGGTTTTGGGCTGAACCCATCCATTATTCTTGTGTTTATTTCTCATTCCATCAACTTAAGTTGTGTTTCTGGCAACTGTTTGTTTCCTTTGGGCAGTTATAGTTATATTAGTGTAAATATTTTCTAGTGATTGTCAAGTGTCCAGTTTACTTTAGTTTCTTGCAATTTCCTGCTGTAATTTAAAAAAAAAAAAAGCAGAAAATCATTCTTCCCGTAAGCATCAAACTGTGCTTTTTTAGGCAAAACTCATACCTCTGAAATTTCAAAGCTGCTTTTTCGTGATTTGAGAACTGAAAAAAAGAGGTGGCATCTCCAAGGTTGAAGTGAATTTTCCTTCATGGTTGTAAAATGGTACAATAAAACTCAAGTGAGTCACTGCTGCCGGAGTTGAGTGACCAGGGGAAATTTATGGTCATTCCCTCGTTCTTGTTTATCCTCTTCTGCATCCCATCCGTTTCCTATTCAAAGTCATTTTCGTTGTCATGTATGTATATTGAATTGCAGAATCTTTGGAACAGGAGACTTGTATGTGTCCGTCTTGCAAAATATATAGAAGTCTCCTGGTTGCCATAACAGTAATAGCACAATAAATGCTCTGAGTCGAACCATGTTTGAATATCTGTAATCTGGGACGTTATTTTTCTTTTTTTTTCCCATTGTAAAGATGGTATTTTTCCTAAATGCTTTCTCCAGTTTCCCACTGAGATCCTGGGCAAGCAGGCACAGGCATCGCGAGAGCCGGCTCGCGCGCTGGGCTGGCCCTGGGATGCCCTACTTTCACAAAATTAATTTTTCTTGCAGCAATCTGAGCGAAAGCTGGATCTTATTTATTTTACCAAAGTCATCTTTTCAATATGAGAACAATTAATAAATGATTATGGAAAAGAAATTCAGCATTTGTTCCCCAACCTCTATAATAAGGTAATTGCCTACTCCAGGGGGAACGGAGTTGGCAGAACTTTCGCAGGGAACTGTTGAACTGCAGTCCTTGTTTGACATGTTTTAACTGATTTACCGAGCAAAATCAGACGCAAAAGGAAAGGGACTTGTCACTCAGGTGGCTTGCGTTGGGCTCTGAGTGTCCCCCTGTCAATCAGAGCAATAGCAGCTTTCCTAGGCGGCTGAGGAGTTGCTGGAGGGAGGTGGGCAGCAGCTGTGATAATTTGGGGTAGGTTTTTTTTTTTTAAGACTTTCACATTTTATACAAGTGACACATAGTTTTGTGGAGGATCTGATTTATTATTATATGGATTCAGGCAGAGTGTTTGCAAAACTTACTCTGCTTTATGGTATTACAGCAAATGTAAACACGTATAATTCAACAGTGCCAGAAGAAAATGAAGGTGGAAAATGGCCTTTGTCAGCAGCAGGAGGGGTTTAGAGAGCTGTGAAAGGGAAAGAAGAGACAGAGTTGTGACCGATAGAAAGATTATTTTCTTTTTTTCATCTCCAAGAGAAAGGCTATGGGTCACTTTTAAGGAAAATAGATGTGAAACGATGCCGAGGGTGGGGGGAGGCTCGTGCTGTGGGACGGTGCTTGGTGCCGAACTGGACACGGTGAAGATGCTGTGGTGGGTTTCCCTGCCTGGGACCCGGGGTGCGGGGGGCCCGTCGGGGCCAACCCCCATGGCAGCCAGCTCCTTCGCTCAGCTGGAACTTGTTTTGGCTCCAAACGCAAGCAAAAAGATAAGAAACAGAAACATCAGCAAGAGAGAGGTTTGACAGCCAAGTTGTGCAGAAACCAGATGTCATTCTTCATATTTTTCTTTCACCCGGGTAACGCGGGTTACTGCACCTCTCTGCCTCTGGGTAAGGCAACATCTCCCTCCTAACCAAAAGTCTGGGTTAGGACATGTTTTTAGCTGTGGTTGCAGTGGGCTTCTTGGTTACGAGTCTATACAACCACACGTTTGATGTACAAACGTGACCGGAGACTCCCGTGAGGTTCCTCTGCGGGAGAAGGCACTTCCCGAGGACACGGGGCTCCCCAGCAGTATCCTCCGGGGACAAGATTTTCTGCTCCCCAGTTCAGTAAATGCCATTGCTCTGTATCAGGCTGATTTAGGGTCATTTTTTCAATGGCAGAGAACCGTGTGGTGTGAAATACCTGCTCTCCGCGCTATGGCAGCATCGCCGGCGGCGGTCGGTTTTGCAGGGGATGCAGCGCCGTGTGCACGGCCGGCTGGGTCCGGTGCTAAGATAACGTGGAGATGATGAGGTTGCAAAGCAAAATATGGTTTGGGGATTTACTGTGGCTTTGTGGTCCTTTTTAATTATCTGAAAAATCCAAATCCAGAACTGATCTTTACTGGATTCTGAGGCTGTTGAAAAATTTAGAAGGGAGAAAAATACCATTTTTTTGTTACTTTGTGTAAGTTCTTAGTTTAGTTCTACAGACCCGTATTTAGTTTCTGTAAAACCCTGTTAGATGTACAGGTATTTCTGTTTTCGGGGGAGGATTCTTTAAATGTTTTCTAAAACCTACAATGGGTGGAAATGTTGGGGTTTGGTTTTGCTTTCTGTCTGGGCTTCATTGCGCAGTGTTCCCGAAATCCCTCAAAGCCCCATCCCGTAACACAAACTGGCTGCGCGTTATTGAGCTGTGGATGCAGTAAATGCTGAAAGGCTGATTATGAATGGTGATTAATAATCAGATGTCACCAACCCCATTGTTGGAGGAATGAGTCAAGTATGTTAGAAAAACTTCATCCGTGGGCAGAAAAATACCGTCTGAAGCAGTGGTTTGGAAAGGTTATGATCCTATAGACCACTACGAGCATGCAGGACTTTTCCAGGATACAGATGGACATGCCTGGAGACATTGTGAACTCAGCTAATGAAACTCAGACCAGCTTACGGCTCTTCACTGTGGCTTTGTGGATCATGGTTTGGAGGGTGGTAGCCCAGAGAGGGAAACTGGAATATAGATTTTTTTTTTTTAATTTTTTTCCTCTGCTTTCAGTGTTAATTTCCGTCCGTTACACTTTTATACATGGTTAACTACACTTCCAAAGGCTTCATTTATCTCCATTTCAGAATTAGGCAGCAATATATCTATATTCACGCAGGACTCTCAAGATTTCTACTTGAAGTACTCTTAGATCCTCAGGTGAAATTACATCCAGTATATCAATAGTTTAAAAGCGTATCCTGGAATCCAGAAAGCAAAATTGAAAGCAGGATTCGCCTTATTGTGTTGCGTCTTAAATCCATGTCTGATTTTAGTTAAAAGCTTGGCAAGATGAGGCAATAGGCATCATCTGTTAATCAATGAAAGATGAAGGCCAACCCCGCTGCCCTCCTTTGGGGAGAGCCCTGCCTTTCCTTGCTGCCCTTCAAGAACAAGGTAGACTTAGAGGGTTAGGAAAAGTCTTCCTGCGGCACCTGAAGCACGTGATTGGGAAAACAGTGGTCTAGGGACAAAAAGGGTCATAAAATGATAAAATGGTTCAATTGAGCCTCAAACTGATATAGTTGGGAAGTGAAATCTTACGTGTTGATTCTGCTGTGCAAATCTTTTGTCCCTTACTGTGGCACACGGACACACCACCTCGCTCGTACCCCCGTGTCTGCAGCTTCAGTCCACGCGATCCCACCGCTGCACTTGTCCCAAACACCAAAGAATCAGATGCTTTGTGTGATTCCCTTTCTTATTTCTCTGGCCTGGTTTCCTGCTTCCACCATATTTTGCCCCGTGTTTTCTCAAACTTGGACACTTTAAAATACAAGTGGAAACTGATGGCAGTATCCAAACTTAGTAACATATTGGATAGCTTTGCTCGGCATAATTGCCTCTTTCTTTTCATCTTATCTCAATGTTTAAAGAACAACAATACCTCATCTCCGCTAAACCTTTGAACCTTTCCTGGATATCGTTTGGTGAGTTAAACTGGCAATCCAGCATTTGTTTAGCTGATCTGTAAAGTGTGCAGATGAGAGGAATTCAAGGAACTGGAGGTAAAAAGTTGCACCTTCAGGATTTTCAGAAATAAATTTCCTGTTTGATCTTTAACATGCTTTTCACTATTAAAAAAAATTGGTAATAAACCACTGCATCTCCCACAGAGCTGCCTTTCTCTCCTATCGATCCTGCTTTTTTTTAAAAAAAAACTTTAAAATGGGGAAAGATAATGCATTTAGCTGTTAAAAGATTTATAGACCTATTGCTTTATAGACAACCGAAACTTTGGAGCTGAAACTGGTCTAAGTACCTCTGAAAGATGCGTTTGGCTGTTTGGTAACAAATTAGGCCTCTGGAAGAAGCAGCTGAGCAAAGTCAGTTCCTTCATTATGGCTTTTTGAGCTGTTTGCGAGACTAGTGATCCTGAAGCAGCCAAATAAAACAAACTATTCATCCAGTAAGATGCATTGAGTAAGCAAACGAACGTGGTTAAACAAATCACGGTGGTAATTTTGGTAATTCATAAATTTCGTGTGCACTTGCAGAGCTCCGCAGTGTACCTCGCCTCTTGGAAAGCCGTCGGCTGAGCCGCGCGCTTGGAAGCAGCTTGGTGCAACGCCTTGGCCGGGGAGAAGACTTTGGTCGAAAATGAAGTTGTTACCGAAACGTTCCCCAGGTGTGCAAACAATAGATCATCCCCTCTTTGCACTTGAATAAAAACAACTATTGCCACTTCATTCTGGGCCAGAATGGGCCCAGAGCATGGTGGAAAGGGGCGATAACAGAGTTTGCCTTTGCAGCTTTTGTGAGTGTTGGCTCGTGCCGTTTCATTAATTGCGCCTGTTCCCCACCTTGTGCCAACCACCTCCGAGGCACGGCGTGTGCCAAAGAAATGTCAGCATGCTTTCTGGTATCTCAACTATGTTTTTATACATGCTGATATACCTTTTTTCCCCCCTTTCTGGTCTTCCTGCAGCTGTTCTATACTCAGTCTCAATGCTAACTGTATACTTAGCATCCACGGTTCCAGCTTGGAGTGAGCTCTCCTTCACCCCAACTCTGATCTCTGCAGCCTGGTCACCTGGGGCTGGGCATGACAAAGGGACATGTCTTGTCTCTGTGGCCAGGTATCTTAGGTTGGAGTTGTCTTTCTGTCTGATGGCAGTTGTAAATTATCTCTGGGGTGGCCTTTTCATGGGGTTGCCCAGAGGCTTGTGCAGTTGTTGCCTTTGTCCAGCCTGAAAGTGCTGGTGCTCTTTAATTGTATTCTATTATTTTATATTTTTTTATCAATACCTTTGTGTTAGCCATCGTGCTCCTCCTTGTTAATTGGATTCAGACTTGACATGCATTAGCGTTATGGCTGGAAGCCTAATTCTTTAAATGGAGACACAAATGCTGCTCTTAAGTTAGTCATTAATTACTTTTATTTATCAGAGCTCTTAAGTGCAGCCGTTTAGACTTAGCTAGCAATTTTAACTGCGACTGCCTCAGCGTATTTCTGCTGGAAGCCGTGCGATGTAGGTCAAATACACGACAGTAAAAAGGATTATATTGTTTTGATCATTCACACTTGCTATAGGAAACGCCATATTCTTTCTAAGGAGTGAATATGACTGTAGCACGTGCTGGTTCTGTCTATATAATGGAAACTATATTTTCCATAAAAGCTCGTATATTCCTTTGTTGGAAGGATCTCAGATGGGTGGGAAAGCAAACTGTTTACACACAGCAAATCTGGTGTTTGCCCAGGGTCATCAGGGAGAGAAGACGATTGTACCTTTAATTATATGCTCAGTTAAAACAAGGAGAAGCTCGGTGATTAAATCTTCCGTGTGGTGAAAACTCACGGTCTCATATTGCATTTCAACACACAACAAGCCCAAAGTCTTTAAAAAATAAATACTTTTCCTCTGCATCTCTTCTGTAAAAACTTTTCATAACTGATTTCATTGCATTATCAGGACTAAAATGAGAAACACTGCTTACGAGCAAATATAGCATTTGAATACGGGCCAGGAATTCCTTTTACAGTATAAGCTTTTGTGTGAAATAAAAGCCAAACAGCTGCTCACAACTTAAGTCTGAGTAAGTGATCTAATGCTATTGCTCTGGTCTCAAATTTGAGGCTAAATTGTTTCTTTGCCAAAGACCTTGTGCCAACCTACCTGGTCCCAATTTGTGAGAACAAAGTACATTGTTTCTGCTGCTCTGGGAGTGAAATCATTTTATTTGACATTTTTTTCCATTATAATTTCAACCCTGATGTAGGAAGCCTCCACGGGGTTGAGATTCTACTTCTCACCTCCAGTCCTTTAGGATATCTCAAGTAGGAAAATACCTCCTTGCAAGGCTAGTCCAGCGTGATGTATGGGATATTTTAATATACCTGAAGACTCTTTTTTTTGGCCATTAATGTAATTGGCTTTTGATTTATTTTGTTCTTTTTTCCTCAGATCTTCTATTCTCATTCTTTTTCTCCTACTTCTTTTGCTGTGCTCTTCGTAGCTGCTCTCCAGGCTTTCCCTGGGTCACCACTGTGTGATACCTCTTCCCAAGGGCTGCCAGAGACCACCATGACCCAAACTCAAGACCCTCCTCCAGAGCTGAGCGTTAGTGTACAGCATTAGCCCTGATTAAGCCTGTTGACATCAAAGCTTCCCCAGTCCTCAGGGAAGAGCTTAATTTGGGACAAGGCAGGTGTTAATAACCCCAAATGACTTAAGTAAAGGTATCGATGGACTTTGAATGCTCCTAAATACAGGAGATAACCAGATGCTAATAGATGTGGGGCAGCTGCTTTTCAGTGTCTGATTCCTCCTCCATATGACCACATCTGTATATTACTGAGAGGATGGAGAGAAAGTTTAAAATAACTAAAAAAAATATTGTGGTCCACTGGCATTTAAACTTAGACCAATGATTTTCACACTTTGGGAAGAAAATGTCAAATTTACCAAGAAGGGAACTTCCCTAGCTATGGGAAAGGTAGAATACTTCCTACAACCCTGTTAGGCATGGGCTATACCTCTCGAATACACTGTTATGCACTTGTGCTATCACAAAAGGTTTTCATTTCAAAAATATCTGAATTGTGCTGTAAATGCACAGTTAGAGCTTAAGTTGCTGTAAGATTTATTGCAAGTGTATTGGAGAAGAGAAGGGAAGAGAAAAACCCTGTGGCCAAGCAATGTCATGTCTTTCTCCCATGCTGGTGACTGCCTTAGCTGGTACCCAGAGAAATCTCGGCGTGACCCCAGCCTTATTTGTCACAGGGCAGAACAGAGCATTTACATGCTCATTCTAAAAATGGTTTACTTTAATGGAAACTAAAAATGAGGACTTTTGAAACATGTATGTATTGTGTTTGGAAGTTTACGTTGTCACTGAGATTTTTTTTCTACCTAAAAAACAACTACAGGTTTAAAGAGTTTAGGTGGATTGATGTGATAGGCACAGTATAAAAATTTGTGTGCAAAGAAAATGGGAAAATTTCCTGAATTCCCCTGGTCTGTCTCCTGAATGTGTTAAATCATCCACTCAATTCACATGGTGTAGTACCTGTGTTTCTTCTGGTTGCTTTTCCATCCCACCAGTGGAGAGTTAAAAGATGTTTTCCTGGGAGTGAACAGCACCATTTTGCATCTGTCGTCGCTGTCCTCAGCCAAATCCCAGTCTCTGCAAGGTCACAACAATGTTAATAATAGCCCTTTCCTATGTGCTGAGTGGCATTTTAACGGCATTGCTCAGAGTACCTCTCCCAGCATTGTTCCACTGACACATTTGCTGGGAGAGCGGAGTTCCTGATGGCTGAATCATGTCTCCTTTAAATTACGCCGTCGAAGAGATCATATATCTTGTGTGTGTTATGACTGGCACAAACAGTAAATTGAATAACAGGCAGTCAAGTAATCATGGAAGGTATTAGTCTGTGCTGCAACGTAGTTCATCTTGCAAAATCCTCTCCTGAAACCATCGGCTGTAGCTGCTTGGCTTCAGAGATAACCGCACGTTTGCTCTTCTAGATCCCCCACGGTGCTGGGTGAGATGCAGCGTCCTGAAGCCGTATGCCCCATCCCTGCTCAAGGAGCCCCTTAAGCGGCTATGCCAAGAAAAGGGTCACTCCATATGCAAGAGAGAACTTAATTTTCTCTTTTTTTTCGTTTTTCTTTCTTTTTTTTCTCTTGTGTCAGCAGCTGGCTTCTTGCAAGTGGTCTGCTTTTTTAGGTGGACTTCTTGCAGGGCAGTATGAATTCACACATCAGTTTCGTTTGGGGTGTTTGGGAGAAGGATCACCTGTGTCCATCTTCCATCACTTAACTCTGTTGAAGGCAGTGTGGGAGTTTCACCGAATATTTTATGTTGGGTAAAATTGTTTTGAAACAGCCAATCTTATTAGTATCTGGAGTTTACAGATGTTTATTTGTGTGACACTGCTGTCATTGTAATAAAATGATATTTTTTTGTTTTGCTTTCTACAGCCTTTACTTACATTTTACAAGGCTTCATCAATGCTAGCTTGCTCCTCATCGCCTGGTTGGATTAGTGGGGACTGCAGGCTTTTTTGGAAGCTAAACCAACATAATACCATTAGGTTTTCAAAATCAGTTGTTGTTTGTTTATGCTGAACCTTGGCCAGGAGCACGCAAACACCAACTGGCTGCTGTAGTTGATTCGGAGCAAAACTTAAATCCCCGATGTTGTATTCTGTGGTTTCCCTCGATCTGCAGTATCTGCTGGGACGTGTGCGTGCTGGTGGTGGCTTGCTGGTGCTATCATGTAGAAGAAAATATCCCAAGCTCTGGCACTTTCTCCTCATATATATCCCACATGGAAGGGATTTTGCTGTGTGGGTTTTGTGTTTCACTAAGATGTGCTCTTGCTCTGTCTTTTGAAGCATATGGCATCATGGAGCTCTGGTCCAGGGTTAATGCAGATAATGGAAACAGAAACAGCTCCAGAAGCTGACTTCATCTTTGTTTGACAGGCTATTCCTGATCTTCTCTCGTTATAAGTATGATGTCGCACATGGGGCGACGTGTAGAAAACAAGGTGGTTCTTAAAGAGGTGGAGGAAACGCCTTCTGCATGCAGAAAACTTGGGGGTGAGAGAGGATTAAACAGGAGGAAAATGTTTCTTTTGGAGACCACAGGAGGAAGAATTTAACAGCTTTTTTTTTTTTTTTTAAGATGCTGAAATTGTGACATGTAATAGTGCAGTGTTGGATGAGTTTCGAAACAGGAAAACTTTGATTTTTATGTTAAACTTGATTTGTAACATGGAAGCGAAATCTGTTGGTGATATTAGCGTGATGGTTGTGGGCTTGCTCTTAGGATGGGCTTGGCCCCGTCCCTCGGAGGCTTTATGGTTTGCACATGGCAGCTTGTGCTCTCCTTTTTAGGAAGCTGAGAAACAAAGAGAGTGGAAAATCCTGCCAAAATGGGCATTAACCATAGACTATGTCCGCAAATGTGTTCGTGCAAGAATAACATTTAAATACAAAGTATGTGCTTGTTTGCCTAAAGTCTCTAATGTGTACACTTCTCTATAGTTACTGGGATCTTTTCTGGATATACAAGAAATCACGTTATTTAGCTGCTCTCAAAGTCTGGACTTGCTGCTTTCTCTTCTCTTGCAATTTTTCCATATTGAATAATATTGAAAACGACAAGGAATATTTTAATTTTTTGCTGTGGGATCCTGGCTCTGGAATGGCTAATTCTGATTGCAGATAATACGCATTAGCTTTTGAGTACTTCCGTGCTCCAAAAATGCAATCCATCAAACCCCAAGTACTTTGTGTCAGATCTGAATGTTTCACGAGAGATTTTGTAATCCAACATGTCAAACTTGTTTAAATGTGAGATTGTAACTGAAAACCAAAGGAAGCAATAAGTGCTTCATTATCTTGCTTACCTTATAGAAGTGTCTTGCAGTTCTTGGAAAAAAAGAAAATTCTCTTGTTTCAGCAAGAAATAGGCGGCTATCTCATGCTGTAGGAGCGCTCCCAACATGCGCGTATGGTCCCTGTTTGTAAACAGGGTGGTGTTCCATAGGGGCGAATTCAGTGACTCGAGCACAGCAGTGCTCGTCCCCATCTGCTGAATAACTCCGTGCAACTTGGTCGCTGGTGACTTCTTGCTTCTTCCCGGCGGTGGCTTTGTGTTAGCAATTATTTGAGCAGGAAAAAGCCTAATTTGCAAACGCTTTCTGGGAAAGCAGACCTTGAGGGTATCCGTTTGCTCGTCAGTTCCAGGCAGTGATGCTTTAAGTTATCTAGTGCTGAAGAAACTATAAGGGTGATGAATTTCAGACAAATGCTACTGGAGGACTCCTGTGTGAGGTCGCCATCACTTCTGTTCCCCAGCTCTATCACTACACAGTTTTTGAGCTTGTATCCATAGCAGAAAAAGGAGTCTGTGTTCATTTTCAATATTCATATTGAGGAAACCGTGCCTGACTTGCCTAACCAGTAAGTCTGCTAAAAGAAGAGACTGTGACTTGCTTATGTTTTTTTTTTAACCTTTCTAGGTGTTTTGAGTGTGTAGGAGCATATGGGTACGATGCACAGAGATGGTCGCTGTTCTCATAAAGAAACGCGAAACTGAATACGTGTGCGTGTTTGTACATAAATGCTCACTTTCTGAAAGACTTTCAAAGTTACCACCTCACTCCAGGACTCGTACTGAAGCAGCTGTCTCGGTGCAGATGTGAGAAACTGAAATCTGCCATGGAAACCTTTCTACCTTGCGTATAGCAGCCCCCACAGCTGCCAAAATATGCATCCTCTTGTTTTAAAAATAGAGGGGGGGTGTACTGCATACATCTGCTCCTGCCCTGCGCTGTGCTGCAGCTGTGCCAGTGTATTATCTGGAACTGGCCTGAGTAAGACCAGCCATAACAACGGGGGAAAAATCCCATGTTTGATGTAAGTGCAATTGTGGCTTTATTCCAGTCACTTCTTAATTTATATCTCAAATTCAGTTTATCTTCGTGCCCTGGTGACTAAACAAAAGAGCTGTATGCACTTGACTGTTTGAAGAAACTGTCTCTGGGTGTGGGAAAAAAAAGGAAAAAAATGATTTAAGGGCGGGGGGGGAGGGAAATCCAGAGTACTGAGCGAGCGGCACCATCTCAGTTGCTTTAAATGGAGCATAATCAGCACTCTGAGTGATTTCAGTATGTGTGCATATATCAGTTCGCTCTTTGATGAGCTTGAATATTTTTCTTTTACTTTTGCAACTTGCCCAAGGGAAGAGGGTCCTCCATTGGCTACAATTACAGAAAACACTTGAACACCCCAAATTTGCCTCTGGTCTTGAAGAGTTGTGCCACTTTGAGCTAATAGACCTTGTGTGGGGGTTTCATCGATGCTGGTGAATGTTACGTTCAGGACTTGGATTTGCTCTGCTCCGTCTTGCGCCCCGACTCTGTGCCCCATCCCATCCTCTCACTGGGAGCCCCTCATTTTAGCTCAGCTGTAGGCGAAGGAGAGTTTATGGCTGTAAACTTTCAATGCTGAGGTCCTGAGATGCTTTAGCCGAAACGTACCTTAAATGTTGCCCCTTTATTATTCCAATAATAATAGCAATATTCCAGTTCGGTTTCTGGAGCAGGAGTTTTCTTCCCCAAGGTTGAGTGTGGCTCCCCGACACATTGTGAGGAGGATGCTTACGTGCATCCCTGCTCAGAAAGGCTGCGGGGAGGTATAAGAAGGAAAATTTGTTGCTTGTTCTGTATCTTGAAAGCGACTGGATCACGTATTGAACTGCAAGGAGCTTTCCTCAGCTAACAACCTGAGGTTGCTTTCTGGGTGGCTTTTCTACTAACATAAAACGTAGCCCAGGATTTCAGAGAGCTTTCGGGGCACGTGGGCCAAATTTGAAATGAATCTAGATATTTTCTTGTTTTATTTGGAAAACATCCGTAGACTGTAGGTGCTGCATGTTTCCAATCTGTGTCTGGTATTTGCTTTGAATCTTTGGGTCCGTTGGAATCCAAAGCCAAAAAGGTTCACGCAAAGTGTTGTGACCCAAAACTGTTTAATCTTAGATCTGCGGTCTCGGAGCCCACAGCCCGACTTAAACGCCTGATGAGTATCAGCTGAGCAAGCATCGCAGAATCTGACTTCTGCCCATGAACCATAAACCTTTTCCTCAGGGAACAAGAAAGTAAATTGGCCTTTGTGCGGGAACAGCCAGCTAGACCGGGGCCGCGGTTTGCTCGTGCTCAATACCAGACCCCGCAGTACACTGCTGCGAAGTTCTCCTTCCTTAGGGCGGAAGCCATATGAAAAAAAAAAAATAAAAAAAAAAAATCCCCTTTTCTGAGAGTGGCTGAACCAACCAATTTGTTCAAGCTATTCTTCTGGTTGACTCACTTTTAACTGAAAAAAGCCACTGATATATTGAAGGCAACTTGAAAAATGCTGAAAGGGAAGAAGGGGAAACAAAATCTAAACCATTTCAAGCTCAGAAAACAAACAAACAAAGTGTGAGCACGTAGACCCTCCAAAATGGTGTAAAACTTAATCCTATGTTAGAGCATGAAGAGTTAGATATGAGTTCATCTAGAAAATAAGGCCCTAAAAGTAAGCTCAACAGTTGTGATTAAGAGGTCACAACATCATCAGCTTGCTGTGTCATGCTTGCAAGGCAAAAAAAAATCCTCAGATTTAAAGACATCGAGTGAGAGAGGTTTTCGTTTCACTTGGCCAAGGTTTCTACTTGAGAGGTGTTCCCAACTATTTCTTTGTATCAATGTACCCCCAAAAAAAGTCCTTGAGAGCCCCAGCAGCACGTGGCTTGAAGAAAGAGATGGGCGCAGATTTATGGTTAATGCGTGTCTGTGTATGTTCTCAGTGGAAAAGGGTGATGCGTAGAAGTGTAAATGAAAAGCCAGCACAAGCCTGGTGCCACAAGTTCTTGGGTAAAAAGCGTGCTTCACTGGCTTGACATTTAGAAAGCATCGGCTATTTTCAGTGAGGTTTTGCTGGGCTGCAGTATCAGGCTCCCTTGCTGGTTTTCAAAACTCACCTTATTCTTGATGAACATTGATTTACCTTATGAAACCCCACCGTAAGGCAGGCAGCAATTTGCCCATCAAGCTGAAGGAACAGGAGCCAGCAATGTAGTCTCCCAAGCCTGGGAAATGCGGGTCAAGGACCAGATTTGATTTAATGACAAGAGGTAAAAAGATGTTAAGCACACGTAGTGCCATAGACCTGTTTTCCTGGTATTGATGGATTACGGAGTTCATTGAGCAGCCCGATTTGCAGTTACCAATTTGCAATGGGGAAATTAGTTCAAACAGGGGTAACTTAACTGCACTGTGGACAAGGACTTGGTTTTGGCTCTTAACAATATTTTTACATGAACTTTAAAGTGTTGTTGATTTTTAATATTTCATTTACTCGCCCACAGTAGATGACATGAGTGGCTACTACCCAGCAGAACAGCTAAGTCAATTGAGTCTATTTACTGTGAACTTTTTACCTTGTTTCTGAGCAGCTATTCTTTAGATACTCCCATCAGCTCTTCCTCATAATGCTTCCAAATAGCAATATTTTTCATTCTCTTCCTTTGTCTTTGGGTTACTAAATCTATCATCTCACTGGAAAGCTTACGGTGTTGTCAGAAATTGCATATTATGCGCTGGATTAAGGCTGTTTAGCTTGAACGTGACAAGTTGTTTAAAAATAGACTTTTTTTATGTTTTGTATTCATTCTCCTCTCCAAAACTGTCTTTCATAACAATGTAAATAAAGAACTCCCAGAACTGATACAGCGGAGCTGGCACGGTTTGAAGACAAGGCTCAGCTATTACCCAATTGACATTAATGCAACATAAATCTTAATTATATTGAACAAGCATCAAACTGCAAGGTCTTAGGAGACGGATTCATTATGTAACAGTTTACAGTGAACATTTATCTTCAAACAAATTCCCAGGCCTCCTTAATTTCCTTTGTAGTCTCCTCCTTTGTAAGGGTTGGAAATGAGAGGTGTAATATGGATTCACTTTATGCCCAGCTCTTTTAGCAGTATCCAAAGCTGACCCCCCCACCACCCAGCATAGCCTAGAAATTGCTAAAATAATCATTTCCAATCGTGCAGACCATAGACTTAATCACGTCTGCACAGGACGAGGTAGCAGACGGCATTAACAACTCCTGGGCTGCTCCTGCGCGCTGTCCCCGTGCTGCGGGGAGCTGGGAGGTCTCTGTCCTGCTCGCCCACCTCTGCAGCACAGGGCTGCGACTCACAAGTCCTTGCCCAAACTGGATACTGGGTGTGATGTTCTTTCTTTTAATCCCCACTCAAATTTTCTCTCCTCGGAGACGTTTCCATATTCAGCTGTTGAATGGCAACAGGATTCTAGATGTCGTTTCCAAAGTACTGCTTTTTTTTTTCTTTTACCAAATTGCTTTCAGATAGAAACAGTGAGTAAAACAGATGAGAATGGATTTTATTTTATTTTTTTCCTCTCTCAACTTTGGTTTATCTCACTGTTGCTACAAGCAGGCTATACTTGTAATTCCATGTGCTGCACACATCTTACAGATTTCCTTGAAGACTGTACGGAAAGAATTACAAGATCATAGAATAGTTTGGGTGGGAAGAGACCTTTAAAGGCCATTTAGTCCAACCCCCCTGCGATGTGCAGGGACATCTTCAGCTAGATCAGGTCGCTCAGAGCTTCGTCCAACCTGATCTGGAATGTTTCCAGGGATGGGGCATCTACCACCTCTCTGGGCAACCTGGGCCAGTGTAGGCAATAGTAATTTTTTCTCTTTTGGCATGAAGTATTAATAAATCCTTTACATTTTAAAAAAATATAAAAATAAGTTTTAAATTTCTTTTTAAGGAGACTCTTTGGTTTCTCAGGGGTTTCTCACGTTCTCAGTTCAAAGGCTCCAGCCTGAGCTTTATGTGGGAGCTCCGTGCGTTCGCCCTTCAATATCAGCCCTCCTCTAAATTGCCTAAAAGCATCGCTACCAACTCATTAGTCACTTACTTAAAAACTTGGCCTCCCTCTCCTACAGCTTCATTAGGCCGTTTCCTCCTCCCTAAGGCACCCTGGGCTTTCTCACCACTGCTAGCAGGAGAGGTAAAGTAGAATCATTCCCCAGTCTCCCCACGCTAAACGCATCCAGGAGGAGTCCATCTCCAGACGCCGAAGGATTAGGCAAAGCTGGTGCTCAGCGCATCCCCCACACCCCGGGGGGAGCGGTGGGTGCTCGGGGNCGCATCCCCCACACCCCGGGGGGAGCGGTGGGTGGTGGGGGAGGCTGAAAAATATGCTTTTTTGTTTTTTTTTTCCTCCCCCATGGAAAGTTGGGAGCCAGTTGCTTAGGGAGCTCCAATAGACGCTTTCTACCAAACCCTTGGGAGGGTTTCCCCATAGTGAGTTGGAGTTGCCATCCCCGTGGCGAGGGGAGTGCGGGAGGTGTGGAGCTCCTGCCGTAGCCCAACTGCAGGGGCCGGGCTGTCCGCTGGAGATGCGCAGATGCGCTGGGGAGAGGCAGCGCCGGGCAGTTTATCCTGACTTGAACAGTTTATCCTGACTTTGAAAAGAAAAACTCCAGGCCGTGGCTGGAGATGCGATTACGCGTTTGGGCGCAGAAATGTTTATTCAGAAGGAAATCTTGATAGGAGGGCAGAAATATTTGGTGATTGTTGTTTATCATCCTGTTCCCTAAAGCTAAAAAAAAAAAAAAATATCAGCAGAAAGGAGAGGAAGCAGCGTAGTTCCACAGATAAAAAGTGAGCTCTTGCTTTTCATATTTATATTATGTATAATATAATAATATTATATATTATTATACTATATTACTATTATAATATATGATATATGTTATATAATAATATTATATTATAATAATATTATATTAATATATTTATTTATTTATATTATTTATATTTCTATTATACTCTTCCGATCTTTTATATTATTTATATTTCTATTATAATTTGTATTTTATATTGCTACCCAGAAGGGTAAGAACACAAGCAAGTCTTATACCTGAAACCACGGTTTGAAATTATAAATGTATGATCAGATTTAGGGCGTGATAGCAGTCTCCACAAAAACTTTTTCTGACTCAAATAACGATTCATAGCAAAAGGCTTCTGTTCCTCATTTTAATGCTTTAAATACTGTGATTCGCGAGAGCGTAACAGCCGTGTGCAGCGTGCACGGAGTTGTGCAGGACTGCAAAGCTTTTTTGAGAATTTTGGAGCATTTAAGACCTGGTTCCATCTACTACATGGGCAACACCAATAACTTCAAAACCTGCTTCCCAGCTTGCCTAGGAGCCTGGCCTCGGCTTTGTCACCAAAATGATATATTTTGTGGAAAAAAAAAGTGGTATTTAAGTGGGATTTAGGACGAGGGGGAATGGCTTCAAACTGGAACAGGGCAGGTTTAGATTGAACATTAGGAAGAAGTTTTTCACTTTGAGGGTGGTGAGGCACTGGCACAGGTTGCCCAGAGAGGTTGTTGAGGCCCCATCCCTGGAGGTGTTCAAGACCAGGCTGGACGTGGCCTTGGGCAACCTGGTCTAGTGGGAGGTGTCCCTGCCTATGGCAGGGGGGTTGGAACTTGATGATCTTCAAGGTCCTTTCCAACCTAAACCATTCTATGATTTAAGATGTGCAGTCTACTATTTTCTTGGTAGTTGGGAAAGGGGGGAAGACACAAGGCAGTCTGGATCCGAAGGGAAGGAGATGTGGCAGGTCCTCTCCCCAACTCGCTGCCCGTAGGGCATCATTAACCCTCTGCTCTCTGCTTTCCGCAGGTCCTCCGGGGAGGCGGGGGAAGCCCGGCCGGCGCGGAGAACCCGGTAAGCATCGCCTGGCCCCAGCGACGTCGCTGGGCGCCCCGGGGGTGTCATTGGGCTGGATGGGAACCTGCCAATAACGACACCGGTCACCTTCATCTGATGGGCTGTGGGTTGGGGGCTTTCCGCATCCCTGTGTGCTGGATATGAAGGTTTTTATTAAAACCAAAAAATAAACCAAAACCTTAAAAAAGCCCAACCAAACACACATACAAAAAAAAAGAAAACCAACCCAAAACACCTTAGAAAAAACAAGCAAACAAAAAACCCTCAAAAAACCACCTACTGATGTTGCATATTTTATCAGTCCTTCCATTTCTCCCGTGTAGCATTCAGACCCATTATTATCCCATCCAACAGTGAAGTGGGACTGTGCATTAGCACAAAAATGTGGAAAACCCACAGCCGTGCTAGATGGGAGGTGGGCACCGGTTTGTTCCCTGCACGTGGACGTGTCCATACGTTGACTGCCAGTCCCACGTGTGTGATGGGTGGTGTCTGCGTTTCAGGCTCCGGGGATCACCAGCCCTGGGCACATCCCCTGAGCGCTCGGTATGCCCTCGGACCAGGTGAAACTGCAAACTGGCCTCACTGGGAATTTTTATTTGAGCTAACTGTTTACTTTAATTATATCCTCTGTTCATTTTGGGATCTGGTGGGTTGGTGTTGAGTTTTTTTTCCTCCATCTTGTGAAATGGGAAAGCACCGATCCCATCTCAGCGGGGGAGAAGTGCTGTTTACATTCTGCTGTTGGGTCTGAGGTGCTGTTGGAGAGGGGGGGATGCGGTTGGCATTGCTCTTCCTAAGGAAAACAGACGGGAATGTACCTAGAAAGCCACATGGAGTTTGCAACTGCCTCTACGTGTTGGAAAGCAGCAGATGAAATTTTCCGCTCCTCGGCTCTTAGGTTTTTGGATGTTGAGAGAATGAATGGGCGCCAGGTAGATGTTTATGTAGCGAGGAGGCTGTTCTCTGCTGCCCATCGCTGTAGCAAATACACAGCTGGGCTTTCAAAAAAGGCGGTGCAACTTTCTGATCACTAATATTTTAAACAGTTTTTTTTGACTCGGGGTCCTTGAAATCACAGTTTTCGTGCTGTGGGCTGTGGAGTGACCTCCATGGAAGGGCAGGCAGGCATTTGGCTTCTCTCTTCCATCGATGGTATTTCATGGATGTGTCATGTGTTTTCTGAGAGATTTTTGCTCCTGAAGTATTGGGCATTTACTTATGGGGGTGGTGATAATCCCCATTTTCCTAGCAGTTGGGCTGTAGAAATAGCCACCAGGCAGCTTTGATTCTTTTTTTGTTCTTTTTTTGGTTTTGGTTTGTTGTTTTTTTTTAAGATATCCCTGTGCTCCTTAGAGCCCTTAGTGGACTATAGCATTCAACCAAGAGGTGAACTGAACCACTGGCTGTTGAGATCAGCCGATTAATTTGGTTTTCATATGCAGGCAGTTATGTAAACGTTGCCCAAGGTGTCTCTCTAGCCCATACAAAAATCTGGGAGGTAGTGCTGAGCTTGAGCATGCCCTTGCCCTTCGCTCCCTTCTCCCAGTTTCACACAAGAGCTTCTAAAAAGCGATGTTTGCCCTCGTGCTGCGACACGTCCTCAAGTGCCACTTGAGCATCCCTCTGATGAAGCGGAAAGCTGCCAGGCAATCAACGCAAGACCAGCAGGAAAACAAGCATTATAAAACTAAAAGAAAAAAAAAAGAAAAAAATTATTAATAACAATTTATGATCTTTTTTGAACTTTTCTGCAATTGTGGAGGAAAATTGAGGAGAGTGCAGCAGACACCCACGTGCACGTAAACGTGCGTGCCCTCGGTGGGGCACACCAGCTCAATCCATCTAACGCCGCGCAGCCCCTGCGGGTTGCTGCGCTGCACGGCACATGCAAACGCGGGCAGCAGACGTCCCTCTGTATATTGGTTTTGGCCGAGCTGCCAGATGTTTGTTTTCATAGATAGCTTGAATATATATTTCTATATTTGTTTGAGAACCTGACCACACATAAACCAGGTCCTTGTTCCTTTGCTACAGCTGATAAATGTGAATAAAACTTTGTTGGCGTAGCACGATAGTGTCCGTCCCCAGGGACCCTGCGTGGTTACAGCTTTACAGCCTCCGGGCAAATGCTGCTGTGGAGCCAGAAGGCTCAGCGCTGGTCTCAGCCCTGCCAAGGGGAACGTTTTCTTCTGGCAATTGCTGAAATAGTCATGTTGAAAAACTTTTTCTGATTTATATTGAAACTTTCAATATATATCTCTTAGAAAGAAGCAGAGAAACTTTTAAGACCGTTCTGTCCCTTTTCAATCGCGCCCTCTTGTTGATTTAAACCAAGGTTGAATTTTACTTTTTCTCTTTTGCTGTGATTGATAATTTAAAAAAAAAAATTAATAATTCAACAAGCCTGTTTCTCTAAACTAAGAATTCATCATCCTGAAAGCACACTGAGACAACCACTCTGCCATAGAAAGACACCATACGGTAAAAGATTCATTTTAAACCATTTCTAGGGGAAAAAAATTTAACTATTTAGACTGTTTGGAAGTGGGGCAAGCCTGGCTGCACGTGCTTCAAAAAGCACTTGCCAAAATGTGGGGAGTGAACCACCATTGCCACTTCCTGATTCCCCCAGGAGCTGCCGCGGGTGGTGGGTCCCCCCGGGGCCATGCCTTAGTTTATTTTGGTTATAGAGAAGCATAAATGCAACAAGTTTTCCCCACCCCGGGCACCTGCGGGCAGGGGGGGGCTGCGCCGAACTCCAGCCTTTCCCTGTGCTTCCCATCTCCGGCGGCAGCTCGAGCTTCTCGTAGCATCATGGTTGTCCCCGCTGTCATCTCTTCCCTGACCTCCAACACGAAGACCAGGTACCTGGGGAGCACTTCTGCTGCCGTCTGCCCACCTAAACAAACCCAGGAGTAACTGAGTCAAACGGCTCCATCCTGCCTATTTGTCTTACTCTGCTGTCATCTGGCCCCATGGGAATCACCTCCAGAGCTCCAACCAGGGAACAGCACATGTGTCCTGGCGCTGGTCGCAGGGATGGAGTCGCTGCAGTGACAGCCACCGGAACGCTACCAGTATGGAAGAGGTGACTTTTAGAAACCAATTTATTCTGCTGTTGCAATCTGGAGGCCAGGAAACTCACACCAGCAGCCTCCTTGGGGAGGTTGTCCTTCCCAACGCGGCCATGCCTGCACCCACCTCCTCTCCAGCCTCTCCCAAGCTCCATCCCATCCTGGCAGGACCAACACACAAATCTCATCCTCCTTATTTCCCCGCACACGAGCATCAGTGGCTTCTCATGCAGCTGGAAAACAAGCACGGCCTTGAAGACCCGCATGCACCCACCCGTGGAAACGATGTAGAAAAAGAAAAACATACTTTAATACAACCTTATGCGGAATTTGCAACCTTCTCCAGGCGTGAGGTGGAAGGAAGGTTTTGCAGCGGTGACTGTTGTGGTTGGTCCTGACAGCCAGCCTGCACGGCTCACATACGGTTCCCTTTGCATGCCGAAGGCAAAACCGTGTTTAATGTCATGTTAGCTTATTTTTTCAACGTGATACGTCCCAACGAGGACACAGTTCAAATGCTGTAGTGAGCGTTTGTGAAATAACAGGGATTTTAGCAGGGGACCTGGGAGGTTTTGCTTCCCTTCTTGCTGCCAGCTGGTGCTGCGTGAGCGGGATGGGGTACGGCCGCACCGTCTTCCCAGAACTTTACGTTTATTTTTGTAGAGATCGATCCATGCTGGGGTGTTTCTGAAGGACGGATGAGTTGGATCCAGGATTTGGGAGTTTAGTCAGTTTAAATATTGGTTCAAAGCCTGTGTACAACTAGATGGTGGGAGACGATGCTCGTGTCTCTCATAAGTGTGCTGCTTTCTTCTCCTGACTTCAAGACTGATCCAGAAACTGATCTGAACCTCAAAATCCCGTAAGAAAAAACAGGAGACAATACACCTGAAATGTGAAGTCTGAGAAGTCTCCTGGTACATCTCTGCTCTCCTCGTGTGAAGCAAGAGCTGGTTCTGGATGTAAACACCCAAACACGCTGCAGCATTGGGTGTCGCCTGTTTGCATCAACTGTGCGCCTTCAGCAGAAGGGAGTAAACGTTGGCCATTTTAGGCACAAAATTGCCCTTACAGGTGGGCCTAGGAGGGCTTTTTTTGATGAAGTGTTATTTCATTGGAAAATGTTGACTTGGCAAAATTGCTGTTTCTGGCAGTAAAAGTTTTGTTTACAAATTTTTTCCATTTCAAACACACTTGTAGGGGAAATGTTTTGAAACTGTTGAAATGGGATGAAAGTCTTCTGCCCAGCCCCCCATGACTTTTGGTTTCCAAATTTACACTACGCTACAACTCTTTCTTTAATTTGAACTTCTAACAAAGTTTTGATTCAAAGTATGTATTTTTTTTTTCTTACAGCTATTCTGTTTACAGAAATACCCTGAGTTGGAACAGGGAAGAACCTAAAGCTCTTAAGGAACAAAAGCAAAGCAAGTTCTATGCAGGGAAACATCATTTCTCTCCCAGCCCCACATGTACTTAAACCCCATACTTTACACATTAAGACCCATTCAAACCCTTTGGCCATGTGATTGTGTGGACAAGTGTAAATATACAGTTGTTATTCAGTAAGCACGTGCGGGCATGTGGGTAAATCATGCAGAACTTTGTATTTATTTGGGGATTTTCATTGCTGGCTGTATTTCTTATGATGAGTTGCATACGTATACCCTCGGACTCCTTGGGCTTCTGCTGAACTTTAGGAAAAAACTAATCTGTCCCACATTTGCTCTCTGTAACGAGCCTCTCCGCTAGCAGAGCGTATTACCCCTGCGCACCAGCGCTGAGGCACAGATAGGAATTATTGAGGTCAACAAGCAGCGACAAATACTCTTTTTCAGACTGATGTAGAGCCGATCCCTGCGACTTCTTATGACTGCAGCAGTTGTCCTCCTTCCTTGTTGCCCATAACTTAGTTACTCCCCTTATAGCGTCCTGTATTAATAACTCTGTGTGTGCGTATATACATATTGTGTGTGTATAAATACACATACATATGTTTTTATAGAGATATTCATGTGTGTATATACGCATGTTTTTTAAATTATCATTTATTTACATCTTCAGGTGGCCACAGATGTGTGTGTCCCACCTTGGGGGTGGGTCCTTTCCCCATTAAGGGCAGCAGCGAAGTCCCCTCTGACTCTTCCTGGGCTGTTGGAAAGCTCTGGCTGGTGGTGTTTCCCTGCCTGGCAGTGCTCTCTCCTGTCATGGCAGGAAAGCTTGGGTGATAAAATGATTTATACATTAAACAGAAATGGTAGCTTATCCCAAAATTCCCAAGCTGCAAAAATACTTGGAAATAAATGACTGTGACCTGTCATTTCCCGTATGTTTGCGTACAGCCGGTGATGACACCATCATGACCTGCTGGGTCTTTGGTACAAAATAACATCAGTGTTAGCTGATCAGGAAATCTAGGTCACTTATTTTTAAGGAGTTTCTGTTTTCACCTCCCGCTAGCGCAACCGTTCATGTTCTTAAGGAATCTCTGGGTGTTTCCGAATACCCCCGTGCCCTCGCAGGCTCAGGTACGGGGCGTTCGCTCCCAGCAGTACCGTGCTGCAGACCATGCAAAAGCGTGGCACGTTTCCCTTCTCTATAGCAAACCACTCGTAGACCAAAACCTGTGCATTTGCATCTTATTGTCTTCCTCCTCTTCCTTCTGAAATAAGCCCCTGAGTTAGTTTGTTACGGAGTTTTAAATACACGCAACTTCTATTCACCTTTTACTCATTATAATAAGAATTTCCAACAGGTTTCATTCTTTCTTTTGAGCTCTCAAACTGATTCTCACCAGTTGAAATTATTAGAAGTAAATTCTGGCAGATTTCTCCGAAAAGAGCGTGTCTGTAGTGCAATGTGGCCGCATTGAGGAGATGGTGGGTGGGGGCAGCCCCTTGGCACACGATTAACTCTTGAATTTATTGTTAGCTTCCATAGGAAACAAGCGTCTTGTGGCGAGGCTTTTAAAAAAACACGTTCAGCAAGCCAGAAAGTTATGTTGTTCTTAAGAGGAGAAGAGATCAGTTCAACAGGTTTAATTTTATGCCTTAATGAAGATTTATCTCTCCCCGTTTGGCCAGCGGCACAGCTAAAGATTAGCGTAACCCCACCGATGCGGCTGGAGAGCATCCCATGGTGCATATCCAGACCCCCCCATCAAACTCTGATTCCCGAATTTGAGAGGAAAGTATTTTTCAAGGAGCACTTGCCTGCACGTGTTGGGAGAAAACAGTAGCTGAGAAAAGAAAAAAGGCAACAAATTCCAAGGAGATTATAATTGGTACATGATTGAAATCCCATATTAAAATAATTTCCTGACCGCTTCTTACTCGAGACTTAGTTTTGACTTTTCTACAAAAGGGCTTTTGTGGGTAGCTTGGCGTGAGTGAGTTAATAAATCAGGTTTATGATTCTCAGTTAATAAATTGGCTTAGAGCCATCGACTTCTGTATTCACAAGAAATTAAACCGAGGAAAGCAAGCTAAGAGCCTGTGTGAATTTTAGCGCTAAAGAAAATAGGCTTCTGGGCCTGGAGGGCGATTTGGAGGTTGTCTCCTCCCGTCCACGCCGGCCGGGCGCCTGGCTGCGGCTGCGCGCGGAGCTGACCGCGTTGAGCTGACGAACGCAGGTTAACGGGCTCGTTCTTGGCAGCGGGCGCTGCCTGTCGTTACTTGCCTTCAGTCCTCTTTCTCAGGCTTTTATGGGGTTTTGTTATTCGGCTTTTGAACATTTTTGTTTTTTAAACACGTTTTAAAAACCTTGAAAACGCATTATCTTGAAGTACGCTGCTTGTTTTATATTACTGAATAATATAAGATGAACCAAGCTGAATTTTTTTTTTTCCCCCCTCTATTTTAATTTTTCCCACATTTTTTTTCTTTTTTAATTGTGATTAGCTTCTGGTTTTGATCAGGCAGGAAATGGAGCATGAAGAAGGCCCAAACAGAGAGCTACGGGCTGCCCCGCGAACGGGAGTGAAATGTGGATTGCATTAGATGAGGGGCTCAGTGTTCACCTCCGCACAGCACCAGCCCGGGCGAGCGGTGGGAAAGCTGCAGGAATCGGTGTGGCGGGCGGCAAAGACCCCTGCGCCGCAGGGGAATACAGGAGGATTTTCTTTTTACTACTGTTAATCACAGCTTTGGACTGTGGCACCGGTACCCAAAGCCCATTGTAGATGCGATGGGTTTTTTTCCCCCTGGATCTAAGGCAGCGTGCATCAGCCCACCAGCCGGCTCTGAGCACGGCGAAGCCCTGGACCAGGGGCCACATGGAGGTGACACAGGACCAAGGGGTTGCGTGACGTGTTTTGAGGTCAGGGAGGGATGGGGGACCAAATGACAGCGACCTTTGGGATCTGTGGCAGCTCCAGCAACACCCTTGCTAGGTGCCCCCAGCACTGCACTGCTCCTTTGGCTTTTGTCACAGTACATCTCCAGCTCCTCTTGCACAACATGAAGAAAAATAAACTCTGTGGTGAAAATTACCCTTTTTGCTCATAAAATTCCAGCTGGGTCAGTCTGCTTTTTGCTGGTGATGCTCTGCGGTTTCACATGATGCCCCAGGATCTGAACACGGGTGATGCCTTGTGATGTGGGGCTGGGGGCTCGGGGAGGGGGGGGGAGGGAGAGGGAACAGAGTCACACCGGGGCAAAGGTGGGACAAGGGCGGTTTTACACGTCCGGTAAGCGCTGCTGTGCCAGCAGTGCGGGTGAGATGGTCCCGTAACAGGAGGATGTGGATGGTGTTAAGTGTATCTGGAAAGTCATCACATTGGAATTGAACTGAAAAGTACTGAATCGTTCTCATTTTGGTTCCTGCTATGTGCTGTTTTATCAGATTATACTTTTTCTTTGTGACTGACTGTTTTTTTTTTCTCTGTTTTTCTTTTGTTTTCCAGGACCTGCAGTAAGTATCGTGGATTTTACTGTTGGATCAACAAAGTTAAGGCTTCCCCTTCCCCCCTCCCCTGCCTTTTGGTGTCGCAAAAGCACAGCATATTTTGGTAGAGGTGTGTCTGGAAGCAAAATTGGTACCAGATGCTGCTGTATTTTTTTTTTTTCACGATTGTAGACAAATAGAAAGGGCAAAAAAAGTTTTAAAATGTTTAACTTGCTGCCCTGAGGGACTTCCAGTAATCTTAAACCCAGAAAATATTCAGTAAAAAAGAGTTTTCCTTTTAAAGAGTTCTTTAGTCCGCTTCCATTTAGCAGAAAGAGTGCTGTACTAATATTTTAACATTTTGGTGGTTTTTTTAGTCCTAAAACTCTGTCTTGCTTTTCTTATCTGTTATGTTTCCATCATTTAATATGGGTTTGGTAGCCTCACGAGGGGGTCTAGAGGGAAAGCCCTAGTTTGCTTGCTTCTCTCTTTGAAGTCTTGGGGAGAATAACGAGCGTTCCTATCAATGCAACCAGAAAATTTATGGGGAATGTGTTGTTTGAAGGGGCAATAGTTGAAAATGTGTCAACTCCTCCTTCCAAATGTTCAGACGCGCCCTTGGCTGTGCCACCACCACGTCCAAATCTGATGTTCTCCCGCTGGTTTTGGAGCGAGAAAACAGCATTTCATTTGTGCCCTCCAAGTTGCTGAGGGTGTGTTAAAAAAGAAATTATGGGCATTAGGTGCTTCTGGTTTTCTACCTTTCTTCCCCCAAAGGAGGAGGAGGAGGAGAGGCACAGGCTGTTTGCAGCCACGTGCTTCTTTCTCCATCATTGCGCTAACAGAGACGTTTCTTCATGTCATTCTCTTCCTGTAGAGCCTCACTGGGTTGAAAAGGGATCTTTTCAGGAGAAATAAATTTGCTAACTGTTCCTGGGCTAATTAATTTCCAGTCCTGTAAATCTGTTTAAAAGCCAAAGGGTGAGAAGGAAGTGCACGTGGAGCGTGAGGGCTGTCACAGCGCCATGGCGGTGCTTCTCCTGGGATCAGCAGCGCTGCCTGTGGGTTTAGTTAACGGCTTTTACCCTTTGAAATTTTGCTTTTAGTTCAAGTTCATTTTTTTTGATGTAAAGACTGAAGAGGAATTTGAGCAAAATCATTATTTGGCTGAGTTTTGAACGAGCAATTCAAGAAAACTTAACAGCTTTGGCTTAACCGTTCTTAGAGGAAATCTGAGTGCTTCTGCTCGAAAAGTTGTGCCCAGCATTAGCAATAAATCCCAGACTCTGGCTCGAGAAATGCAAACACATTAATTTCTCCTGTTTAGTTTGTGTTCAGAAATGTAGGCTGTCCATAAATTAATTTTCCTGTAAATAGTCTGTAACTAAAAACTGCGACGCAGCCTCTCCAGCCCACACAATAAAAGTGACTCCGGGGGTTTTTTGGAATTACTGGCGACTCGGGCATTGACTGCGGGAGCACCGTTGGGAGGTGAATTCCCGCCTGCCTGGCCCAGAGCTCGACGCCGCTGCCCGGCAGCACGGCTCTTCCCCGGCTTCACCGAAACCCGCGGCACGGTCGCGGCATCGGGCGAGATCCCGAGGTCGCGGAGAGCATCCGCTGAGGCCGAGCGCAGGCGTGTGCGGCTGGGAGCCGTTTCGGGTGAGAGCGCTGGTCCCCGCAGGGCTTCTGCCAGGGGAATTTTTTTTTCCTCTCTGCATTTCATGCAATTTGGCCTAATTATTAACAAAAAGAAAAAAAAATACTTTCTCCCTCAATGGCAGGTTACAAATGAAGAGGATGCTGCCTATTTAAAACTCCACATATACATCTTTCAAGGGGCGTTTTCCTCTTGATTAAAGTACTTCGGCTTATTTAAAATGGATTTATTTAACCATTTCGGCTCTGCTCCTGCTCAGAGGCTGTTATCAGCCCACACGCAGCCGGCCGGGTTACGCTTCCTCACGTGTGCTCTCTGTTCACTTTTATTGTACGCGATTTGACATAGGCAACATATGGTGCACTATTAATTTTTCTTTGTCTCTAGTTGGTTTCATTTCCTGGTTCCCACGGCACTATTGAATTGCAAACGGAGCACAGGGGAGATTTAACACAAACAAGACTTTTTTTTTTCTCACTCCCTTTGCCCTTCTTTAAAAGACAACTCCTGGTTTAGTTCATTTTAAAAAAAAATATTCCTGCATTTTTAGCGTAAGCAGCATTTGCCAGAGACTTCTTTAAACATAATATATAATAAAAAGTCCTAGAACCCACAGAACCACAATATTATTTTATTTCAACAGTACTGTATTTAACTCTATTAGTTTCTTCTGTTTCTTGATTTTGGCCATAAGGAATCGATTACATCTTACATGTACAGCATCGCACTCTGCTAAAACTGTATCCTCAATTCTGTTGTTCCCTAGTAGCAGTTGTTCTGGTATTTTATTTTTTGGCTGTCATAAGCTAGTTGTGTATATGAAATTATTAGAATTTGTGGTACAGGATTTGTGGCTGTTGGATGATTGATCGTCCTGTCTGTGAGTAAGGGGTATTCTGCTCAGATGGGCTATAAAACCTCTGTTTCAGAGGGTATTAAAATCACATGCGGGGTAGGAAATTTCTACAATTGAAGGATAGACTTACCACAGACTGTAATTAAACATTTACAGTCCCAGATATTAACAAACACTTTATGTATTAGCACGCTGGCTGGGGAGCTCACCAGCGAGCGAGGGCTGGGACTTACAAGTGTTTCCTATTTATCTGTGTGTGCTCCTGTGCCATACATCTCCATAAAAATCTCACTGTACACTTTATCCCGAGACTGTAATTTGTTAAATAGGTGGTTGTTGAAGTCAGTGTTGTTTCTGGATGGATCACTAGGGCTGCAGGAGGCATTAAAAGCCGCGGGGGCACTTAGCAAAAGGAAGAACCCCTGTACGTGGTACGAAGGGGGCTGCCAGAGCTATTTCATGCCATAAGAACCGTATGGATCTGGCTGTATATCCGCAGCATGCTGACATAACCTATGTTTATGGTAGCAGATGACATTGCTGTACCAGACACACGCTTTACTGCCTACTTGTGTACCAGCTAATACTTAACAGCTCCTTCCCGGGAATCTGCCGTACGTCTGGCTTGCAGCAGGCTCCTCTGCTGGAGCTCACGGCACGATTGACGGCAGCTCGAGCTGTAAATGCCTTTGGGAACACCCCCTCCCCCCCCCGAGGAGAGCAGAAAAGGTGAAATATCCTGAATGGGTTGTGTTTTATTCCACTGATCCTGCAGGTGTTACTAGCAACTTAAGGTCTTTCCCCGTAGCATCAACTTTTCTTTCCCCTTCCTTGCAAAACCAAAGCGGAGCTTTAGAGGTGAGCTGGGAGAGCTGCATCCTGCGAGGAAATTAATGGATCTGAGACAGGGAAACCTTTAGATGGATTCACCTTCGCTGAATCAGGTGCTGGGATTAGGAGTTGGAAGCTCAGCGATTGCTCCTGGGCAGATGGGCTGTCCCGGCCGCTGGCTCGGCGGTGCCGCAGCCTCCCCGGTGCCCAGGGGTTCCCGTACCTCGCGGTACCCGTGTCCCGGAGCGGGCTTATGGTCAGGATCTGGTGTGCATCACACACAAGCGTGTGGCTTCAGGGGTGGCAGGGATTGGGGACGGGTGTGAGTTGGCAAAAGCCTCGGTAAGTAGCTAAAGGGAAGGAAGAGATCAAAATCCGGGCTAAATATGCTCCAAGTGTGACCTTTCTGATAGGAAAATTGCCCTGAGAGGTGTCTCTGGAGATAGTTTAGTCCCGGGGCTGGCTGGGGAGCCGACAGCCCCATCTCCTGCCTGCTGCTATGTGTTGTCATGCTGCTATGGGTGCACTCACTGACTTTGTCTCACTTGTTCCCCCACCACAGGGGCAGTCAGGACGCGATGGTTACCCGGTAACTCTGCTATTCCTTTTATTTTTATTCTTTTCTTATCTGCACTCCATGGTCTTCTCCACCTTTTCCATGACACTTGATTTTCTTTGCCTGTCTTAGTCTCTTATTTTTATTTTTTCCCCCCCTCTTCCCTCTCTCTTCATCAGTGATAGCTTTTGACGGGTTTAGCCCTAAAACTCAGGAGGCTGCACAATATTCTCCATTAATGTGTATAGGGGTGAAATAGAATCATGGAATAGTTTGGGTGGGAAGGGACCTTTAAAGGCCATCTAGTCCAACCCCCCCGCCATGAGCAGGGACATCTTCAACTCGATCAGATTGCTCAAAGCTCCGTCCAACCTGACCTGGAATGTTTCCCGGGATGGGGCATCGACCATCTCTCTGGTGGTAGATGATTGAGCCCTTAAATCCTTGATCCCCTTCATGGTATTATTTATACTCCGGCCTAAGAGTTCGCTGGACTGCAAAGTTAATGAAGGCTTTAGGGTTTGTTCCGCTCACAGCTGTAGGTGGCCAAATTTGGGGACATGGGTAAAAGAGCTTCAGGTGTTGAGATAGATCCTCATTTGCCTATCTCCAAATTTTTTTCCTTGGGGACAGAGGTGTCCTGCTGAGCCTGTTGGCGAGGAGAGATTTTTGCAGAAGGGTAATTTGGGATGTGCTGCTCTTCCCACGGGCACCACTGAAATGTCTCTGTGTCTCTTCTGGGGGAGAAATAAAGCTGTTTGTTTGGGGCTGTTAAAGGCTCTGAGCCGCTTTCTGCAGGAGGAGGGAGACCTTGTTCTGCTGCCTTCCCCTGCGCCCCGTCAACGCGCTGGGACAGCCGCGGCACTCCGGCTGCCAGGGGCTGGAGGGCTCAGCGGCGAGCGACGGCCGTGCGCGCGCTCCGTGTAACGGGTTGGGAAAAATCGCTGCGTGGATCCTCCGTGTTCACAGGACGGTTCCAGCTCTGCTCCTGCTTTTTGAATGGGGGCGGTGAATGGGGCTGCTTGGAAAGTAGTTAGCCTTCTCCTTCCTATAGTTGATGCCCTTTTTTCTTTTTTCTTTTTTTTTCTTTTTTTTTTTCCCCCTGAAGGAGTGTGTTAGGACAACTCACTCCTTGTCTCTGCCGCCTCGTGCCCTGTCCCGTTTGCCCCTGAACGCCCATAAACCACAGAAACATCTATTGAATTTTCTGTGCGTGATGGAGACTGGGAGCTCAAGGGAGGAGGATTGGAAGGGAAATGCCGGAGCTGCTTTCAGTTTTCATTTCCCCTGGACCCCCGTGAGCCTCCCTGGGGGAGGCAGCAGCGTTTCCCCGGTGGCACCGGTCCCAGAAGGGGAGAGGTGTTAGATTGGGGTAATTTTGCCGAACAAGCCTGTGCTGCCGTCGCATCCGTAAGGGTGGGAGAAGCCTGCGAGCGCGCAGGGCTGCTGATTTCCAGGGGAAGGAGGGCCGGGGCGGGCGCAGCACGGTGGTTTGTCTCCCTCAGGCGGTACCTGAAGAGTTTAATTTATTAGAAATTAAGGTGGGAGACTTTGCTCTAATTGGACTCTTTAAAGACAGCTTTCGGGTGGCTTTCTGCTCTTGAGGGATGTGGCTGACCGCTTCTGGATTAGCAGTGCCCATGGCAGGTTTGTGCCCCCTTCTTCTCCGTGTGGGTCGTGTTCTGGCAAAGCTTTCGTGTGTGGTTTAGTTGCAGAGCTCTGGAAACCAGGAACGCTGGGAGGAAACAGTGACTTTTCCCTAGGATGGAGCATCGCCACCAGCCTGTCCCGCTGGGCAGCCCCGGCACCGTGCCCGTCCCAGCTCCTGGTGAGGGATTTTGGTGCTGCTCCGGCTCTCCTGGATGGTGTCGGGGACTGGCAGTGACCTCCAGCTCTGCCGCCACATCTGCACTGGGAAAATAATGTCACCGAAAGGATTTTCCCCCAGGAGCCGCAGCCCAGGCGAGCCGTGTGGCTGCGCTTGTTCCTGACTGCAAAACTGAGCCAAAGCCAGCAAACACTGAATTACGGCATCCACATGGCTGTGGTTACGCTAATTAGCTTTATCTAATAAGGAGGTGGCGATAATTGCATTTCCAAAGCAATATGTATACCTGAAAAAGGGGGAAGCTAAACATAAAGCAGGCTTGAGAGTCTTATTCAGTAGAAGCATATGGACAGGCTTTATTACATCCAGTTGCGTAGTCAAATTGATTTAATTATTTAGTTCCCTTCAGGGTGATCAAATAGACTCCAGGCTGTTTCAGGCGGTCGATGTGGTGCAAATGCAGAAGTAGCAAGTGGACGTTAAACGGTGTTTGGTGTCGGGGATAGGTGCGGTCACACGTGCGTCTCTTGGCTAGCAGCGCCTCGAGTTTCCTTGCGAGCTGCCGGCGTGTAACCGCGCGGGAAGCAAGGGAAGCTTTAAAGGGATGAGTGAACCGGAGCTCTGGAGATGGGGCCCAAAGAGAAAACAGCTTTTATAAGATGCTTTCAATATTTTCGTAGTTAACAACTTAAGGGGAGGGGTTTGTGCCCTACCATAAAACTTTACAGCAGAACAGTTTCTTCTTTATGAAGTTCTATAGGTTCATTATTATTTTTTTTTAAACCCCAGAGAGGATTTAGTTTCTATTTCTAGGACTATGGCATATCCTGCCTAACGTTACCGTAACAGCTATGAAGAATGTTGGATTTCGTTGCTTTTCAGGTCTTGTTTGACTTGGTTTTGACGTCCTGTTGAACATGGATTACAGCATATACCTCAGCCTGAACTTCAGCGTAGGTTCCTCTGGGCTGCATAGGTCTGTCTTCTCCCCCCTTTCCCCAGTAACTTTTGAACTTGGCCCATTTCAGCCATATTTGACAGAAGGACAAAGACTGTGAAGATAATTAGTTTGATGTGAACTTTTGATATCAGGGGCAGGTTAAGGGAAAAAGAGCCTTTTTGATATCCCTGGTGAGGCACGAGCTCACGCTGCCAAACATGTGCCTTTGCTGTGTCAGCTGCTTCAGAGGTTGCCTGAAGATTGTCCTTTCTGAGATGTTCTGTTCCTTTTTTAATTGCAGAGCTGGGGAGGCTTTTAAAATGTTTTTGGCCCCCAGGCCAATAATCTCTGATCCATTTTGGGGGGTTTTCTGACAGATGAGGAAAGCTGATGTTGGAAGGGTGAAACGTGCACTGCCGGATTTGTAACCGCATTTAACAAATAACGAAATCACAACATAAAAACTCTCCTCTGCGGGTAATGCAGCCACACGCTGTGGAAACTGCATTCCGCCCAGGTCGGGCTGAAGCAGCTCCTGTGGGCTCTCCCAGACCCCCATGACTGGTGAACAAGGCAGAAGCCCACGACTCACTGCGCTTCTCACTTTGGCTGCCGAGAGAACCGGCTCTTGGGGGGCTGGAGGGTCTCCGAGAGCTGATTTAAGAGCCATTAGATTGAATATCATTCAAGTTCTGTAGGTGCTTAAATGCGGATTGTGCGTGTTCTCTGGAGACACGAGGGCAGAGAAAGGCAGAAGATCTACTTACGGCCCAAAATACCTGCAATTTTTTCTCTTTTTTTTTTTTCTTTCTCATCTTGGATGTGCAATTTGCACATATTAATGGTGGCAGTGATCATCATAAGCTGCTGGGTTTCGGGGTGCAAATCTGCTTAGTCTGAGAGCCCGCCTTGCACCTCCTGAGCTTGCAAGAACACAAATGAGGGCAGCAGGGAGTGGGGAGGCTTTTACTCTTTTTGATGACAGAGCACTAATCTTGGCAGTCCTTTTTAGAGAAAATTACCTAAAACGACTTCTGGGGGGAAGCAGAGCGCTTTACCCCAAAGGTGGAGGAGAACCAGAAGGTCACTGTTCTCATCTGACATCTGCGTGGTCCTTCCTGCAGGACACCATGATGTTCCTCTGGCTCTTTGTGATGGCGGTGGGCTGGAGTAACATGTAGGTGTGTAGTGGATGGTGTCCTGGGGTGAACCAACAGCATCGGTGGCTAAAAACTACAGGATAAATGATTCCTTTGTATGGAAATTCCAGAATAATTGGTAGTTACAGATTAATTACAGGGTTCTGTTGATTCATTAGAGATGCAATGATCTCTAAAGAAAACAACAGTGATAAAAATGCTGCAAAATCAGCAGTTCAGGAGAGAAAATGATAGTTTTCTAGCCAAGGTTCTGAGCAACCTGATCTACCTTTGGTTAGCCCTGCCGGGTGGTATCGCTGTTTCTGCAGCCCCTTGCTCAGGGACCTGCCCAGTGGCTGTGGGTATGGTGGTGGAACCCCAATTGTCCTCCCTCTGGACTTCGCATAGGTCCACATGTGTGCTGAGGTGTTCCTGCTGCCATGGAGGGTGTTCCTCCAGGAGGGCCACCAGCCACTGCTGGCTTAACTGCATTGTTTCACTCTGGTGTTTCCCCTCGCCAGCTTTTCTGGAGAGGTGACAGCAGCCTTTAGATCAGATTGACAAGGAAAACTTGGATGACACCTTTAGCCTTTGCCAAAAGACCACCCGGCCCATCCCCAAACCGAAGCACGGCCCTGAAATCTGAGCTTGGGTTTGCATGAGGGCACGCTGGAGCAGAGGAAAAGCAGATGTGCGGCCGCCGCGACGATGGAAATGTGTTTCTTGTTGGGCAGAACCAGGCGCTGGGGCCGGGATCCCTTGGGACTCGTCCCGAGCCACGTTCTCCACAGCAAGGAGCATCTGGGCTGCGGAACGGTTCCCCTCGGCTTGATGCGCTGTCAGTGCATCGGCGTGTCGGGGGGCATTTGCCCTCGTAAAGCTGGAGGGGAGCAGAGGGATTGGCCGTGCGGAGGGCTGATGCAGCGGGGCTGTCGGCTGCTTACGTTAGCAGGGCGGGCAGCTGCATCTGGGCAGGAGGGGGAAAAAAAAAAGAGAGAGAAAATGAGGAGCAGATGGAAGAGTCGAACTGCGAGTAGGCTTTTTGCAGCTTGACCTTTCAGTGCAGACGGATCTTCCCATTATGTAGCTGTTTAATGGAGTCAAATAGCGTATAGAGGGGAGAAGCAATGGTTGGTGATGCTTTTAGCAGCCTCGCCCCCATCCCTTCCTCTGCCCCGCTTGCCTTCAGACTACTCAGCTGTCCTCTTACATGATATTTCTCCTCTTTTCCAATGAGATGCTGCATTTGTGGTTCACCAGAACCCGTTCCCTTCCCTCCTTCCATCTACCGGAGAGGCCTTTTGAAGCCAAAGTCTCCATTTCTTGAGAGTTTCATCTGCCTTTGCTACTCGTCCTTCCCTAAAATTGGTCTCTGCTCTGCCGCTACGTGACATCCCGAATGGAGGGTTGTCACTTCAAGTGGGAAGAAACCAAAAGAATGAAGTTGATTAATGAGGGGAATTACTTCATGTGCATGTCTTCATTAATAAAAAGCAGAGCAGGGAAGAGACTTTACAGAAAAAAACATGATATGAAACAGAGTTGTCTCCTATTTTATAAATTTTCCTTAGAATATTAGCATCTATTTTTAGTTGAGCAGTGTTATTCATTTTGTTCCTCCAGCATATAATGTTTGCCTTCTGAATTTTGTAAATCACTCATGCGTTGCCTGAAAGAGTCCAGGCATCGTCCTGCCCGGCTCTCTTAATGGTGGGGAACTCTTTGGGAAGGCAGGGAGAAAAGGGCTTCAAGTTCTGCCTGCCTAGAAGTAATGCAGCTTGTTACTCACAATTATTCAATATTGAGTGGTAGCATCCTTTGCTAATGATAGGTAACTACACTAATATAATCGATTAATGGATTTACGGTAAAGGAGAGACACGATACAGGCGTTGCTCAATGCTGGCACACCTTTGGGGGAGTAATTGCTCAGTCAAAATTTGAACATTCTTGTACAGGCTGTTTTAATGTATTTAATGCCCACCTCGCACTAAGGAGCTGCTAGAGCTGAGCAGCTCAGCATCTTCAGAAACTTTATTTTGGGAGCCCTGCACAGTGAGCTAATATCTTCCTTTGGCTACAGCCTTGTAAATCCAGAGTTATCCACAGTCAGCTGTAACGCGTATAGCCGGAAATCAACTTGTAAGGATGATAAACTCTGTTTTTAATTAATTTTCAAGACATAAAGTGAAGCCAAATGTGGTTGGGTTTTTTTTTCCCTGAGCTGACGTCTGGGAGAGGGCCTGGAGGAGCACATGCAGAAGGGAAGTTGGTTCCTTGACTCGCGAGATCCCAGTGTGGTGGAGCAGCGTGACAGGAGCTTTGGTGGTAGCTCTAGACGTTGGCCATAACCAACAGGGTTTGGGCTTTTTTCCCCTCAGCAACTAAGAATTTCAGTCAGCGTAGAAAACTTAGCAGGGGAAAGTCTGTGCAGGATTTTTGTGTGTGACCCTGAAATGTATTATGCGTGCAGACAGGCTGATGTGTGAGAAATGAGCAACACGTGCCCAAGCCTGTTCCTGGTGGCGGTTCCTCCATCCCGTTGTGGTCCCCTCAGAGTTTACCAGAAAGCCCCAAGACGTGCACTTAGCCAGGCGTTTTGGAAATTGCGGCACCAGAAAACCAGATGTGGCATTAATAAACTGCTTTCACAGGAGAACTGTAGAAGTGACTTGGAGTTGCCTGATGACTTGGTGAGTTGTCTCCATCTATGCAATTATCTCCAAGTCCTGCTTGGGCACGCTCCGGCTGCAGCCTGGGAGGGTCGCAGAAGGAGCTGCGCGTAGCTTGAGGTTGCTCCGTGCCCAAATCAGAGCAACAAGCAGTGGTTTAACTCTTCAGGAGGGCTGCCAGAAATCCCATGTGAGATATGGGGGACTACGCTATGTGGTCAGATCTCATGGGCTGTAGGAAAGAGCGTGTGGATCTCAGACTTTTACTGTTTTTTCGCAGTAGGCGGATGCTTTCCAGACCCTGGGTGGTAGCTCATGCACAGACACGGAGTGCCTGTACATTGCATGGGTGTTTTGGTTGGTTGTGCATGCACAGAATTTAAAAAAAAAAAAAAATCATATTTAACATCTGGCATCGTTAGACTTGAATATTTTCAAATACTGTGTCGTGTGATTGGTATCCATCCCCAAAATGAAGGCTTCTGTTGGTAAGCAGGCTATTTAGTGCTCTCAGCTAGGTTCATCAGGGTCTTAACTCTCATTCAGGGTTCGGTCCTGTGTTTGTTCTCTTGAGTATATTTACCCATAAATATTTCAGACTTCAAGGAGCGTCTCCTGTGAATGAAGTCATTTGCACACATACTTCTCCCAGTAAGGCCCCAAAAGACAGAAGTAACAAATACTCATTTTACAAGGCAAACTTTGTAGTTCTAGTCTTTTTCATTTTACTTTAATATCAGTTTTGTGGCCAATTCACGTAATTATTTGCCTAGAGGGGAAAACCTCTTTAATCAGGGAAAGCAGATCCAGCGTATTTTCCTGCTACGTCCGTTTACTGTCTCTCTGATGTGGAGACAACAATGATTTTGTAAAGACCAGCTCTTCGTGGCAGCAGTTTATTTTTCTTTTGATTTAGAGGTAATTCTTCCACAGGGAAAATAAAAAGTTGTCTTGTATCCCACCCAGTAGAGGAATTGCAGATGCATTTGTTTATCTTCTGTGCTTCCAGTGTTTCTGGCCAGGGAGAGGAGAGGGTCTGGTGAAGGTGCTGGCGAAAATGGCGAGGAGAACTTTTCTGCAGAGGCAGATTTCTGATTCGGGACATGCACGGCTTTTTGGGTGATGGCTTGGACCCAGCTGGCCGCCTTATCCCAAACTGGCTCACGCAGGGGGAGGCTTGGTGACGAGGATGGTCCTTCACCACCCAATGCCTGGTTGAAGCAGGGCTTTGGTTTCTGGCTTCTTGTGATGCTTTTCCTCTGGTTCCCTGCTTCGGGTGCGAGTGCAGCTGGTGCATCTGCATCTCGTCTGCCAGTGCGTTTGGGCACAGCCGCATGGTACCAAGGCTTGCCTTGTAGGCAGAGGAAAACTGAGAAAAACCAAGAGGTTTACTCATTAACCGCAAAAGAGAGGTAATCCAAACAGCAGCTGTCAACCAGGGATGGCACTGGTGGGGGAAGAATATAAAAGCAGCAAGAGGCTGGAAGCGTTCTCTTGAAATGTCGATATTCCTCCAAAACAATTGCTTACCAACTTCAAAACTGCATCCCCACCACAGAGGCCGTCTCCTCTCTCAGAGTTGGACATTAAACAAAAAAATATCCAAAACCCAATTGGGCACCAAATGCTTGAAACAAGCAGTTGCACAGAACACATGGAACTCATTTAAGCCTCAGAAATTTGGGGGAAGTTGGGGGACTCTTTCTTCCATAAAAGCACTTTGTTGTTTTGGAAGGAAACTGGTACAATGTGATGCACAGATGAGTGAGCTCTTGCTTCTGAAACGGTGCTGAGCAGCAGATAAGCTGATCTGACGTGCTGGGGCACTGCGTGCAGAGCGCCGCTGGCCCAGGAATCGCGGCGGTTGGCAGCGGTGACTCCTTCCCTTCCCCTTGCATTGGGAGGAGCGAACGAACCGGCTCTGGTCTGGCATTTCTTTGTGTTTTATCCCAGTAACCTCACTCGCAAACCCGAGCGATGTCCTGTGCAGCTCCAGCCCAGCATTGGCTTTCCGCCCCTTTGGACCAGTCAGCGTTAGATTTGCTTCCAGGTGTTTTTCTGGAGCATCTTGGAGAAGACAGCCGGTAAAGCAAGGAGGGACCTCTGCCAACAGATGGGAGGAGGCACGTCTTGTGTTTAAGGAAAGGGAGAAAAGGTGCCTTATCTCCACAACGAAGCCCTGATGAACGCGGTTGGCATGTCTGGGAACCAAAGTGCTCCGGTGAGCACACGCTGGGGATGCAAAGGAGGCGCTGAACAGTGGGCAGGGCCCGGCGCTGCCCCAAAAACATTCTCAGGATAGGCTTTGGGGTTGGTTTTTTTGGTTTTTCGGTTTGGTTTTGTTTCCCAAGGATTTCAGAAACCCTTGTAATGATCCGTGCCCCGTGCTGGGCGCTCGTCGCAGCAGCTGGCCGTGCGCGGCCGCCGGATGCCCTGCGTGGCCCAGCCCAAACTCCGAGGTGGCGGCTCCCTTGTGGAGCCCCGCAGTCTGGTTTGCATTATGGGTGAAGTTTTTAGCAAATTACTGCTCCTTTCTGCTCCGTTTCCATCAAAGAATGGGCAGAGGCCGCCCAGCAGTCTGAGGAAAGATCATTTTTTTGGAGTAGAGCACAGATTTGTGGGGGTTTGGGGTTGGTTTGTTAACACACGCTTGGCTCTTATCAGGCCGCGGCTCTGCAGCGTTTGCCTGACGCCTCTGTTGGGGGCTGTGGGACCCCAGGAAAGGTTTCAGGGGAGTTTTTTGGGGGGTTGGTGATGCTGAGCCCCACCAGATGCTGTGGGCAGTGCCTGGGGGTACGCTCAGGTGGCCTTTTTGGAAAGAAATTTGGGAGAGCTGCCACATCTGGGGGGGGGTCTGTGAGCAAGAGGGGATCNGGCGGCTCCCTTGTGGAGCCCCGCAGTCTGGTTTACATTATGGGTGAAGTTTTTAGCAAATTACTGCTCCTTTCTGCTCCGTTTCCATCAAAGAATGGGCAGAGGCCGCCCAGCAGTCTGAGGAAAGATCATTTTTTTGGAGTAGAGCACAGATTTGTGGGGGTTTGGGGTTGGTTTGTTAACACACGCTTGGCTCTTATCAGGCCGCGGCTCTGCAGCGTTTGCCTGACGCCTCTGTTGGGGGCTGTGGGACCCCAGGAAAGGTTTCAGGGGAGCTTTTTGGGGGGTTGGTGATGCTGAGCCCCACCAGATGCTGTGGGCAGTGCCTGGGGGTACACTCAGGTGGCCTTTTTGGAAAGAAATTTGGGAGAGCTGCCACAGCTTGGGGGATTCTGTGAGCAAGAGGGGATCAGCTCAACCTACTGCCCAGAGCAGCCCTGTTGGGATCCCCCCCCATTGGGATCCCCCCCCAGGACTGGGGTCAGATGTTACACGCAGGGCTGCAGTTTGGAGGGAGATGGATTTTGGGGAATCCCTAATTGCCCTCCCCTGTAAGATGAAATCGGGTTTTCCCCCAAGGAGGGGAGCCTGGCTCTGAGGCCGTGCAGGACGGCGGCAGTGAATGCGGGAGAGGAGGGAGAGAACCAAACCAGGAGATGGTTTCCCATTAAACCCTCCAAAAAACTCAGTGGGAGTGAATTGTGCCCCAAAATTTTGTATACCCAGCTGTCTCCAGACATGGGGTAATACACATGTATAGGCAGAGGCGGCCGTGCCTGGGTTTCAGAGTCTCTCTTGCATCTTGTGCTGTACCGCGTGTCGGGTTTGGTCTGTCGAGGGAAGTCGAATAAAAATGGTGTGACATCTTTTGTGACACAAGTGCCTCCTGCTGTGCTTTAACTCCACAGCTGTCCCAAACTGGTCGTAATAGTAATTTCTCTTACCTGCTGCTCTCATGATAAACATGCTAGCGATGCCTGACATTGAAAGTAGTTTTTGATCCAGGAGTACAACTTAATGGCTAAATAAATACCCACTTCTGGCTTATATTTTAGTTCTCTGATATCTTGCCACCTTCTTGGAGAAGGCTGTAAATCAGCTGATACCCGCGTGCAGAAAGCTGTGCTCTCAGCGCCTCGCTGCCCGCCGCGGTTAGGGTGCAGGTGCCATCGAGGCTGATTTGGGGGTGGCAGCAGCCCCCGGGGTTACCTGCCACCGCGGCCTGGGGGGACCTGCCCTGCCGGAGGTGCTTCTGTTTGCAAAAAGGTATTAGCTAAATCACCAAGGTTGGATGGTGTTTAAAGCTTAACTTGTGCAAAACTGGGATCCTGGTGAATGTCATGTGTAAATGGTTCCCTTGTTAAATCTGGCAACAGGGTATTTATCTTACCAGGACTCGGTTTAGAGCTCTGCGCTTTTTAGTGGGTTTGAGAATAAGAAAAAAAAAAAAAGGCATTTTATTGATTTACCCAGAAAATATGTTTAAAAGACCTGTATCCCTTGTGAGGCAGCCACGTTAGTTCAGCTTCCCTCTTTTCAAATATTCTTTGCTTCTGTTTTTTAAACAAATATACTGGTGCGTGGAGTAACAAGTGTAAATTATTTTCCAAATTAAAGTAATTAGTCTTACAAACATTTAAAAAGTCATGCCTCATCAACATCACTGTTTTGTCCTTATAAGAGAACTGCAGAAGCTATTTGCTTTTAAAAAGTGGAAGAAAAAAAAAAAGTCACCTAATAATGAAAAAGTAGTTTGGGGGTTTGCCACACAGTCATGGACCAAAGGGAAATTTGTGTTGGACAATACTGAAATAGTTTTTTTCAAAGAAACAGAGAAAATTATTAGCAAAGTTTTGTTAATAATCATGTTCATGCTGGAAAATTTTTATTTATTTATTTCTAAGTGCAGGGCTGTTCCCCGGTGCAGCAACCCCATCCCAGTGAGACCATCCATGCATGTTAAACATGAAGCTATCGTTATTTTAATGACCTTAATGCTTAAATAAGACAGCTCCTGGGAGGAAGGTTTCCAATGCTGTGTCGTGCTGCAGGCTGACGCAATTTTGGGGTCTCACTCCAGGACCCCAGAGGTGAGGGCAGATGCAGGAGGAGCCAGGTCCCATCAAGGACGTGTCTGGGCTCACGGCCATTGCAGTTGATGTGCACGCAGGTTAATTCCTCGTGCGACCCGTTTCATGTGTAGTGTTTATCTCTTCACAGATGCTGTTATTTGGAAGGACAAATGATTACTGTAGCAGAGGTGGTGTTGGATGGAGTAGAAACTTGTTTTTTTATAAGGGCTCCTGGTCCTTCAGCACTTGAGGGCTTTAGGGAGGGAGGAGGGGGCTACAGTAATTGGGAATGAGGTGAGATCCCAGAGCACTCCTTGTACTCAGTTCTTTTGCAGTTAGTGCCAGTGGGTCTCCGCTGCTATTTGGAGGACTCGCATTTCGTTTCTCAGTGCCTCTTCTCCTCTTTTCCTTCAGCTGGGAAGCTCGCAGGAGCCGCAGCAACCTGGCTGCCTTTCTCCACTTTCCTTGTGACGGGGCTGGCAGGGCGTGCGTGGCCGCAGCTTTTGCTAGAGCTTTCTTCTGGTACAAAAATGTGGGGAGGAACCGCACGGCCACCAGGCACTGTCCCGCTTGCGAAGATTTACAGCGTAGCCTATAGGAAAGGATGGTCCCTGCTCCCTGGCTGCGCTGCAAACCACGCCGCCTAATGACCCAGGGCCCTGCGCAGGGATGCTAAAATATTGTCGTGCTCTTTTGTTCTGACACTTTCCTCTTTTTTTTTTTTTCAAATGTAAGATTTTGCCATTTTTCGAAACCACAGAGACAGAGATTGAAGGCAGCCCTTTGAATTTGTTAAAATTTGACTGCAGGGTTCCTTCCGACCCCTGTGCTAATTTTTAGCAGAGCAGGAAACATTAAAAATAACCATGAGAGAATATTTCCCAACTCAGAAGGATTGTCTTCCTAATAATCTTGGGCTTTGTTTTCACTAGATATTTTCCCTCCTTAAAATTCCTGTAACGCTGCTAGAGCAAGTACATCCCTGCCAGCAGCAGCAATGGCACTGGAGGAGGAAGGCAGAGGGGCCAGTTAGCCAGGCTGGCTCCTAGCCTTGCTCTGAGCAGGGGTAGGGCATGTACAGGGCAAATGTTTATTACTTATTGGAAGAGCTTTTGCATGTGAATCAGAGCTTGCGAGCTCTGGGTCTTCCCACTTTGGTGAACCTAAAACTCTGTTCCCAAGCCTTCAGCTGCTCTCAGCATCGGCTGAATCTCAGTTTTGCGATGACGTTTTGGTGCTACACCTCAAGACTTCTGAGCTTCTACTGTGAAACAAAACAAAATAAAAATATCAAAATTTGGTTTAAAATGCATCTGAAGGTATCCCCTTGTGCTGAAGCTGAAATGTTGCATGGCCAAACCAAGGATTGCAGCAAGAGCGCACGGCGTGGTAACGAGCTCTGCTCAAGCCCCAACGTCTTATCTGACTGGCGTCTGCGTTCTCAGCATCATTGTATAAATACGTATCATTAAATAATATATCATTAATGTACACCATAAAATATATATTCTATAAATTATGTTCTCACCCAGGCAACGGCTGTGGGGATGTACCATGATTTGGGTCATTACGCCCGCAGGAACACCATGTGCTTATGTTACCGTTTGTGAGGGGTAAAACCAAGGTGAATAACTGCAATTACTGCTCACCTCTGCTTCGTTGTCGCCAGCTCCTCCCACCCTGGCAACCTGAGGGCTCCAGCCAGATGTTCTGGATGTATTTTCTTTATCAAACTGACAGCGATGTTCCTCTTTTCTCTTCAAATGTGGAAGATGCCCCACAGAGCTGTCTTGGCCCTGCACCAAGCGCAGGTGATCCTTACTAGCGCGAGGTCAGAAAATGAGATCCGAGTTGATTATCAGCTTGGAGTAGGCTGGGACCATCTCAGCGTTGTCTTTCTTGAAGCACTTGGGTTGGATGTGTTTGTCCTGCTTGGCCGGTGCCGTGATAGTTTTGGTCAGAACCGTGTTTCGGGGGAAGTGGATTGAATTTTCTGTGTACCTTGTCTTAAAGCATCAGGTTTGTCCTAGGCAGAGAGTTCATCCCCTCTCAGTGTGGTAAGCATTTAGTTTTGTAAAGTGTGATCACTGTGTGTGTGATTCGGAGCGAAAGGCTTGTAATCGAGAGTGGGCGAAGGCATGAGCGACCCTTATCCCTGGGCAAAAAGCACAGCATGAAGCCGCTCCGATGCTCTCTCTTACTTGGGCCTTTTAATGGGGTGTCCAGAAAGCTCACCTTTTTCTTGCTGTTTGTGCTGGTAGTTTAAGTGGAAGTGATTTTTGTCTCCCCCAAAATGAAAACTTCTATAGAAGTGGTTTTTGACTGGGGGAATGGGGGGATTATTTGTTGTTATAAAATAAAATAAAGATTCCTTCATCTTTAATTAAAATGACGTGGAGCAGAATTCAAATAAGAGACAGCAATGATCTCAACACATGGGGTGCTCCTGAAAGTTGCAGGCAACCAAGTGAGCAAGCCCAGATTTCCGATGCTCTCTCCTGCTTTACGCGTGCGCTCCTCCGGCTGCTCTCGGCAGCCCTGCCTTTGCTCACGCTGACGTTTGGCTGGGCAGGTAGAGCAGAGTCAATGAAATCTCCAGCCCAGACTGACAAAACATTTAGAAGTCTGAGTTAGTCTTGTCCATTCAGCGGCGCGGCTGGCCGAGAGCCCCTTTGAAAGCTCGATGGATATTGTTTCTCTCAAGCATTAAATGCTTTCCATCAAACAAACATCCTTTGAATAGGCTATTGTTTTGCCTACTGGATGTCCCTTTGTGGACTGATACAAGAATAGCTAAAAGCTGATGAATTGGTATTGTAAATTAAAAAAAAAAAAAAAAAAAGAAAAAATCTCTGGGACTTCTACTCCTTTGAGAAGTTGAATGTGCTGCAAGTTCTCTGCTCAGGTCCCACATCTTGTCCTCTGGAGGTCAGAGAGCTGCATCAGGAGCTTCAGGTGAACCACCTCAAACAACCATAGTTTCAGGAAAGATGCTCCATGGACCCGATGCCTTTCCCCGCTGTTATAATGTAAGGAATCGAGGTGAGATAAATTATGGAGGGGGGCGTTAGGGGAAGAAGTAGTAGTTTGCTTGTGACCAGTAAGCCTTTGCATTGACCGATGCAGCTGCATTCATTTATATTTTTTATTACTGTTACATAGCAGTCGCGTACTGGTAGTTCCTTATGAGAAGCGATACACATCATGTGAACAGTATAAGCTATGTCTGGTCACTTCAGAAATCTTGTGTGTAAAGAAATCCCCATTTATTTTCAGGTGAACATGTCTTGTACAGGTCTCCCAGTCCTTATAACACCGGTACCGATGCCCTGCCCAGGATTCAGCCACCTGGATTTACCTCTTTTTCCTAACAGAGCAATGTGTGTCCCAGGGTTTTGTATTCCAAGCCCAGTCACCACAGCCACCGCAGACTGATTTATTCCTTATTGATGGCCAGAGCTGTGAGCTGGAAGGATGCAATTGTTAACGCAGCCATCGGGCTTCTCTTACACACCTTTCTCTCTGTTGCTCAATTTCACCATCACAGATTTAAACTGAACTAAAAAAAAAAGTTCACCATAATCGGTTCCTTAAGAAAAACAGAAGACTTTGATGCTTTATTGTTGTGTTATACAGTAGTCCAAACTCCATTTGCTTCAGTAGGTCCTCCAGGTTTACAGGGCTGTAAGGTGGGATGATGTTTCAGCCCGGCACGTCTGTCGGAGGAGCCCGGAGGATGCGCGTGTGCCGCACACGTGTGGCCGTGCGGGGCAGACGTAGGAAGGAGCGGGTGCTGATCCCAAGGTATCGTTTTGTGAGTGTAGCCCTTGAATTCGCAGCAGTTGGGGCTGGGTTTGAGATCACGGGACCAGGCGGCAGTGCTGCAGCGCTGGGTCAGGCTCTGCCATGGGGACGGGGCAGGGATGTAGTTGCCGCTGTTCGGCACAGCCTGCGGCTCCCTCTGGAGCAGGTCCTCGCCCAGCAAAGCACGTGAGCACGCGTTGGAAATCTGGGAATGAATCGGGTGTCCGAGGGCTTTGCTGACTCGCAGCCATCGTGCCGTGTCTCTTCCGTAGTGGTTTGCAGGTCTGAGCCTTCTTTGGGTTTAAACGAGGAAAGGATTTGAGTTCTCAGGCGGCAGGTGGTGGATGGGTGGAAATGCAGTTGTTCTGGGATTTACC